>JACXGM010001890.1:14652-50821 GCA_016801145.1 Umbra pygmaea | reverse complement strand
AACTGCACATTCAACTGCACTTTTCTATCTTTCTCCCTTACCCGACCCTTTGTGTTATTCTTGTGTATTTGTATTCATGTGTAACTCTGTCTGTACTTGCACCTTTGCTTTATCTTGGCCAGGTCGCCGTTTTAAATGAGAATTTGTTCTCAACGAGCCCACCTGGTTAAATAAAGGTTAAATAAAAAATAAATAAATATCTATGGTCGTACGTACGTATGTAGCTGATTGTTTTTGGGCGGAAGTGTGGGCGGAACTGTCTGGGAACAAGAGCAGTACGTAGTACGACGTATGTGAAGCTAGCTTCTTTAGGAAGCCAGCTTTAGTGGATTCCTCTCCTATTTTCGGCTTCAGAATAAAAGCGCTTGATCCAACGCCATGAAAATCGAGTAACACTAAAGAAAACATTACACATTTAGAAAATACCACTAAACTCTACTAGAATTGTGTGACATTTACTAACTTAAAATATTTGTAATTAAACAACTTACATTTGCAATCTAGATCGCTTAAAAGTATGACAAACAAACAGGGTCCTGTGTAGGTTTAATTGTGCATATGGCATAGATATTGGACTGTACAGCAAAAAATGAAATATAGTATGTACTTACTCAGTGACACTTATAGAATACAACTATAAAGAGTTTATTTCATTATCTGGTGCACCACATTTTTTATTGGACTTTTAATGCTAGCTTTAAGGATTCTAGGTGGAATTGTGAATATGGAATAGAAAACCAAGGCCTGGGAGAAAAAATTATGGGGATTACAATGAATGTATTAACCTTAATTTCTCCCTAGTCTAAAGCCCATATACATTAGAAAACATACTAATGAAAAGATAAAATAAACCATATTGCTGCTATGTAGTCTCCTTACAGACCCCAGTCATCATGGTGCCAAGCATCTCGCCCTAGTACAGCAATGCAACTCTTTATTACAACTTTATTCTTTAAGCTGGGGAAGCTGCTTGGATCTTTTGTTTTCTTCCGTTAACAGTGTTTGAGTATCTGACGTTGGGCCAGTCAATGGGGGAGAGGTTACTAAGGCTGCGTTCTATTTGGCTCGGAAGTGGGAGATTGGAACTGGGAATGACGTCATAACCGAGTTAAAACGAGGCGATCACATAGACCTCAACAGTCCCGCCCCTCGTCCGAGAGAGCTTAGGTTCCAGAAGTAAATTTCCCAATAATTTCTCCCATTGACTTCTGGAAAAATTGCTATATAGACCATGCCTTAGGTTAACCAGCTACGACGTTACTCATAAAATATCTTAGCGTACATATAAAATATAATTGAGTGGAAAAATGAACTGAAAATCCCCAAAAAGTCAAAAGGTACAAGCCTGTGTACATATTTTGTATTCCGAACGAAGGAACTACTCTTCCCAAAAACCATTGCGAGTTTTATCTTGCCACCTTTTTATTACATTAAATTACCTATATTTGGCTAACTTCACTTACACAATGTCATCCTTGAAATTTCATGTAATCCACACCTCAGGAAACGTATTTACAATTCTCTAACTGTCAATATTTTTTGCTACTTCATAAGCACAGCCTGCAAGATTTGGAAACACAAAGCCTTTTCATGGGCTCAGTAAACATCTTCATGGTCACCACCATAGATATCCATAATAAAGGCTAGATGACTTAGGGCGGAGTCTCTAACATCATCACCAGTGGCCATCTTGTCACAGGCAAGCTTGGTGGGCTCTATTGGACCTGATGTAGAGTGAGTGATCACAAATACTCTTATCTCGCTGAAATCTTGACAGATTTACAAACGGTTAAGTTTCTTACAAATGTTATTAACGTGGCTATTATTCTGGATGCTTTATATATAATATGCAATTTTTTCAAAAAGTATGCAGTGTCTCTGTGACATTTTTAACAAACCAAACCGTTTGATAATCGGTAGACAATTTAGCAAGTTATGGTTATTTGAAAGTACATGCACAATTAACACAATGTTATGAGTAAGCGAGCTGCCTGTGGCAAGATGGCCACCAGGTGCGGACATCAACCTCCATTGGACAGCAGCGCGGACGAGAAATCTAGCCTTTATTATGGATATCTATGGTCACCACGAGTTTGTCTCCATGACATCATGGAGTTCCAACAATCAGAAGCATCACTGTGGGACTGTTTAGGATTGTGGGTAATGAAGTACTTGTGAAAAAAATACATTTATCTTAAAACAAGGTTGGTTCCTAATGACCTTTTGGCGTCTATATGAGCATATACAATTGCTTAGTCATGTCTGGTTTTAAGTCTACCATTGACAGTTACGATTTTATGGCTTATACTCCAAATGTAAAAGGAGAAATTGTGTTGTATTCTTACTTCCGGAGTCGGCTGTTTGCTGGACTGTTGAGGTCTATTCCAGTTACCTTTGTCATAACTATTGCTACATGTCTTACTCTGTTGGGGTACGTATTCGCTGTGCAAGCTAGCTTGTTATCCCATCATCAGAAATGTCTGTTAATTCAACGATGAGCTCTATTCTGTTCTTGCCGTAAACATCGGGGCGGCAGTGGCTCAGTGGGTCAAGTATGTTGTCTAGCAACCGGAACCGGTGGTTCGATCCCCGGGTCCTCCTGACCAGGTGTCGAGGTGTCCATGAGCAAGACACCTAACCCCAGCTGCTCCTGACGAGCTGGCTGACACCGCCGTCGGTGAATGAATGAGTGAATGAATGGGTGAATGTGGGGCACTGTAAAGTGCTTTGTTAGCCATTGGTCAGAGAAAGCGCTATATAAATGCAGTCCATTTACCATCTGCCTTGTTATCTCACTGAATGCAAATGAAGAAATCTAGACAGTGAATATAGAACAGATTGTGTACTAAGAAACTAGCTGGTAACATTTGTTTTACAAAGTCTTCAATAATGTGTCTTACATTGTCAAAGTTTGCTTGTTGCTGTTCATCTGTTCAACAGCTTGAGTGAATAGTAGACAACTATGCATCTTGATAACATGATGTAATCTGACATTACATTCTTTTAATGCCTTTGTCTGACAAAGAAATGCTAGATCAGGTATAGCACAGTCCATAGTGTTTTTGGAGCTTTCAGGCGACTGAATCAAATCAATATGGGGCGCAGATGGCTCAGTGGGTAGGGAGTCAGACTTGTAGTCACAAGGTTGCCAGTTCGATTCCCGACTGAGACAAATGTTGTTGTGTCCTTGGGCAAGACACTTTACCCTAATTGCTCCCAGGTCGTTGCTGTAAACAAGAAATTGTTCTTAGTCAACTTACCTGGTTAAATAAAGGTTAAATAAATAAAAAAATCTGGATAACAAGCTTCTTCTCGATCAGGCCTCGCATTGAACATGCAATAGAAATATATTACTCCGGCTGTGTTCTCACTGCTTTTGGAAATCTTTGAAATATGCTGGTCACCTGCCTTTAACTGAAAATCATCAAACATCAATTGTGACCAGTAATGTCCATGTCTCACTGTTTTTCGAGTGTATACCTGATTGTTGTTGCCAACTGGATGTTCAATAACACACGATGGAAACATATCACATTGAACTGATTAACTACCTGGAACAACACAGCCTTCACAAAGCATAAGAATATCTGGACTGACAGTCCACACTGTTTGCCTGACCATCACTGCATTACACTCTGTACATTTATTAGGGGCTTGCCCCCTGGTGACCAGATCCTGGAAAGCAAGGGTTTTTGTTGTCAGGGGGACAACAAGCATATCTTGCCATTCCCTAAAATGCTGGATTTACATTTTGCACAGAAATCTAGCCTATGTGTTGAACATTGACATTTGTTTTCAGTTCCAAGTCATTCAGCCAAGCCATGAATTTATAAATTATCTTAATACGGCTGGACGCTATAGATTTTCATGGCGTTAAATCAAGCACTATTATTCTGAAGGCGAGACTAGGAAAGGCTAGGAATCCACTAAATAAGATGGCTCCCTAAAGAAGCTAGCTTCACATACGTGTATAGTACGTACAGTAATGGCCAGGCTTATAACGTCAAACTTTGACCCGCTATGCTTTTACAGCCATTGGATTTCGACCGCTGACCACAAATGTACAACATGACTTTTTGTATGCGTTTCTTCATTCTTGTTTGCAAGGTATTAACCTTGCCTCTTCAATTGTTAGATGCAATTGGCATATATGGCATATATAAGCGCTTCTTTCCATTTCTTATGTACAAGATGTCGTGCAGCTACAATAAACAAATGAAAGACAAGAAGAAGGAACTTTTCAGTAGTCTTTTAGAATTCAAATGTAAGGGCCCGCTTCGCATTTTGGAGATTGGCTGTGGAACCGGGGCTAACTTTGAGTTTTACCCGGGTGGATGCAGTGTAATTTGTACAGACACAAATCAGCACTTCGAGAAGTACCTACAAAAAAGCCTGGCAGTCAATGATCACGTAACTTTCGAAAGCTTTGTGGTCGCTTCGGGGGAGGACTTGAAGGTTGTC
Organism: Umbra pygmaea; assembly: GCA_016801145.1. Lineage (NCBI taxonomy): Eukaryota > Metazoa > Chordata > Actinopteri > Esociformes > Umbridae > Umbra > Umbra pygmaea. The sequence goes on along the minus strand of JACXGM010001890.1, from coordinate 46,360 downwards.
AAAGAAAACTCTGTGGATGTTGTCGTGTGCACGCTGGTGTTGTGTTCTGTCAACGACCCAGCGCAAACATTGCATGAGGCGCATCGCATATTGAGACCTGTAAGTTACAGTATTCTCTTTAGAAACATTGCAGCATGTAAATGGAAACATTATTAACTATATTCTTAATGGTCTCAGATAGCAGCACAATAAAACAGTAATTGCTTACAGTTAACACTTCTTTTGGGCATAACTCAATGGAAGTTAGGTTGGGAAACACTGCCCTACTATGCCAAGTTTAGAAAAAACATTTGAGAAAACGGAACAATAATTTAGTTAGGCAATCAACAGAAAACATAACAAAACACACTCCCCACCCATATTTCTGGAAAATGCATCAGGCTAGAGTAATATCAATTCTAAAATTAATTGAACTCGAAATATATAACAACAGAAAATACAACATAATCATTCTATAAGGCAATTTTTTATTTATTATTTAAGATTTTAAGATATTACGTTTAACATTTTAGTAGTTGTAGTATCTGTCATAGTGAATGAAAGGAATTACGTAAAACAATTTATGAGTAATGATCCTAAGCTACTTGATATACATTTAGATTGTCACCACGTGGTTTAAACATGCTATTTGTAGAATTTTTAGCTCTACACAATTATTTATTTGTGACCAGCTTACAAATGCTGTAAAAAGTGTATTTAAAGTGAGTTATATACAATGGGCTCCAATTACTGTCAATGCACAATACTGCACAATACTTTAAAAACAAACAATGTAATTATAGAGAGAAACTTAAAATACCAACATGTGAGAAACACTGTACTTTATTAATGTTGCAATGGAACCAACCAAAAATAATACAATTATTTAACACAAAAGAAATGTAACCAAAATCAAGGTTAAATAATTATTTGCACTCCTTATTCAGTAGTCAGTGCAACCACCTCTGTATTTTTGGGTCAATGTCTTGTTTTAAAGTCCACCTACAGCCAAGTCCCAGGCTTCTGGCAGAGTCAACAAGATTGTCAGCCAAAATTTCTTGATATTTGGTGGAATTCATTATGCTGTCCATCTTGACCAGTGTCCTTGAACCTCTAGAATTAAAACAGCCCCAACACATCACTGACCCACCACCATATTTCACCATGTTTATGAGGTGCCTCTCCATGTATACATCTATTTCGCCACCAAAACATGCCAATGCTGTATCTAAACAAAACATTTAATTTCCGTCTCCTTTGACCAGAGCACCTTCCATTGATGAGTTAAATAATGTTCGGCAAACTCCAAGTGCTTGCATCTGTGTCTTGGGGTCAGAAAGGGCTTTCTACTGGCAACCCTTACAAAGAGGCCATGGTTGTGGAGGTGGTGTCAAATGGTGAATTTTGAAACCTGGTGACCCCAAGACGCCACTAAGGCCTGCAATTCTTTCGAAGTGATTCTTGGATATATTGTTCTCTCACTATCATCCTCCCTATCCTGGGAGGCAAAATCCTTTACCCATGAGGTTTTGAACTGTTCCAGATCTTGCTTTTTTTTATTGCCCTGACAGTGCTCAGTAGTATATTCCATATTCTTTAAGGTCTACTGGCCGCGGCTCACTGAAGTGATTTTAGTGATCTGTAGCGTTGTGGTCGTGAAAGCACGAGTCAGGGGTGCTTAAAATCTTGCATACGACTGTATATATACAGGTCCTTCTCAAGAAATTAGCATATTGTGAGAAAGTCCATTATTTTCCATAATGTAATGATAAAAATTAAACTTTAATATATTTCAGATTCATTGCACACCAACTGAAATATTTCAGGTCATTTATTGTTTTAATACTGATGATTTTGGCATACAGCTCATGAAAACCCAAAATTCCTATCTCAAAGAATTAGCATATTTCATCTGATCAATAAAAGAAGTGTTTGTAATACAAAAAAAAGAAGAAAAAGTCAACCTTCAAATAATTATGTTCAGTTATGCACTCAATACTTGGTCGGGAATCCTTTTGCAGAAATGACTGCTTCAATGCGGCGTGGCATGGAGGCAATCAGCCTGTGGCACTGCTGAGGTGTGATGGAGGCCCAGGATGCTTCAATAGCGGCCTTAAGCTCATCCAGAGTGTTGCATCTTGCGTCTCTCAACTTCCTCTTCACAATATCCCACAGATTCTCTATGGGGTTCAGGTCAGGAGAGTTGGCAGGCCAATTAAGCACAGTAATACCATGGTCAGTAAACCATTTACCAGTGGTTTTGGCACTGTGAGCAGGTGCCAGGTCGTGCTGAAAAATGAAATCTTCATGAAGCTTTTCAGCAGATTGAAGCATGAAATGCTCCAAAATCTCCAAGTGAAAATTGCAACTATTGTTAACAATAAAGGAAAGCTGAGGCTGATCAGTAGCAGTATTAACAATGAACGTGTGCAGTTCTGTCACCATTACAGAATATTATTAACTGAATTATGAGGACACAAAAAATGGTCTTTCTCAAGCACACTTATCTATCCAAAATCATTATCAAACTATGACCTATGTAAACAAGAATATTGAAATTATACTAGTGTCTATTTTTATTTGTTTGGTTTAACTGCAAAAGTTGTATTGTGCACATTTAAGAAATAGTTACAGACGATTCAGTTACAGTACATTATCTGACTGGATTTTTGATGGTAGCAGTTTTTTATTTTTTATTTATTTAACCTTTATTTAACCAGGCGACCTGGCCAAGATAAAGCAAAAAGGTGCAAGTACAGAGAGAGGTACACATGAATACAAATACACAAGAATTACACAAAGGGTAGAGTAAGGAAGAAAGATAAAAAATACAGTCAGAACTGCACAAGGGAGATGTAAATGTACAATTAGTGCAAAGGAATCTGAGATTTAGAGGTAAATCAAATTAGTATACAGAGTGGCAGGCAAATACAATGTAATAAATTAACACTAGTATGACTGTGCAAATGGTAACTGTGCAAATAACAGTTCAGCAACTACGAAACATTTTTTGGGGTGACAAATAATGTTAGAGATAAGGAATATGACATTTACAAACTTACAGAATGGCATTAGTATGCCCTGGAAATTAAGTGATTAACAGATGAAGTAATTGATCAACTGGTCATTTGTGATATAGTGGTTTCTGGATATGTGGGTATGGTTTTCTGCCCCCAACCCAGGAACAAAGATAAGGTGCCCTTTATAAATCTTATCCCGGATCTGACAAGGTAAACAACATTATTCTGTCCTTGAGCATGACAGTTATCCCTAAATGCACCAAGGGTGATTGTTATGGCAGCAGCACACACATTCAAAAACCATTTTGAACGTGAATTTAAATGTTGATATTAATATTCCCAACACAATTCCAGTCAAAACTTTAAATTATAAAAAAACAGAATCCAACTATTGCTAATGCAAACTATGAAACTCCATTCTATAGCATCATGTGTCCTGTCTGGCTGATGTTAGATTCAGTAGAGGACCAAGGATTCTGATGGGCAATTATTGGTTTCACCCCACAGGGTGAGCATCCGGTTTGGCAAATTGTCGCAAATGAGGAAGTGCCTTAAACCGGCATTCTATCTGAATTCCAACTGGGGGCGATACACCTGGTAGCAAAAGAGCTCGGTTTCTGTAATAGTCTATGAGAATGAGAGACATAATATACTTGATTTACTGAGGTAATAATCATTTTCATAATGAGTATATGATCTCAATCACTAGATTTAAGCCTTCTGCAATTTATCATGATGTTCATTTTTTGAATGATGGTCTTGTTGATTTTTAAATCGGCGATGAAGAAAAGGGGCATTTAGGGTGTGGCTATGGCGTTCGGTTGTACGCAAGACACTCAAATGAGTTGGCAGTTCACTTTTTCCGGTAAGTAACGTTACATTTTGTTTTACACTTTGTTTTAATACTGTTTTTCGTTAGCATCCCAATTAATATCAGTTAGCTACCTAGATTACTCCTCCCTCTAGTCTAAAATCGTCACATCCGCAACCAAGATGTCTGCACCCGTAACGGCAAATTCGATGACCCAGTAATTATACAATCTATGTTTCACCCTCAAAGCTCTAAAATACCTATGGAATCAGATTTGAGCCAAAATTATCAAACAAAACTTTTTTGGAATGTCAAACAACAAAAAAGTTGAGAGAAAATAGATCTCAGTGAAACACATAATGTAATGTCAAAAGTAAAACTTCTAACTTGCAAACAAACTGTTGGTCTTTTACTTGTTTGATAATGTGTCTTTTTGTTTACAGTTTCTTCTGCTCCTTTCTCACTGATCAGACTTTTGCTCTCAATATCAGTTTTCGTTTACGCTGCCAGCTCTCTCATTTGCGATTCTTGATTTTTTTGTTTGCATTTCTGACACAAACGTTCTTCTTTTTTTCAGTTTATTGTCAGATCGCATCCAACTTAAGGTGCATATACCGCCACCTACTGCACTGGAGTGTGAGGCCGTTCATGGCCACCCTACTATGTCCTCCTATAAAGCCCTGTGTTCCTAAGAAAAATAAATAATGCCTTTAGTACAACCTCGTTCCCCCCTCCACCCCCAAGCACCCCACCCAGGTCCCATCCCCACTTAGCCTCTCTAACTCTCTCTTATTATAAAATATCTCCCTATCAACATCATACCTCTCACAGAAAAACAGTACATGCCCCACTGTTTCCAACACCAGGCACCCATCACACAAACCCATATCAGGTTTTGCCACTATCCTCAATGTGGCATTTAAACCTGTGTGACCATACCTCGTCCTACTGCATACTACTTCCTCTCGCCTACACCCTACCATTCCCATCTCCTCCTTCACTTCCTTTGTTGCTTGTTGGGCAGGCAGGTGCAGTGTAATTGTTTGAAGAGCATACATTAAGTTATGCTACAATTTAAGAGTAGTTGGAGGCCACGGAAGGAATGTTGTATGTTATCAAAGCTCTCTTGGAGGTTTTATAACACAGTGTCCAACGTCGGGCCGAACGTATAGAGAATGGTGTCGTCTGCATAGAGGTGAATCATAGAGTCACCTGCAGCAAGAGCGACATCATTGAGATAGTTTTAAAATTGAGTCAACCAGAGAATTTATCCCTGAGGCACCCCCATAGAGACAGCCAGGTCTGGAAAGCAGGCCCTCCGACTTAACACACTGGAATCTGTCTGACAAATAATGTGAACCAGGCAGGCAGTCCTTTGAAAAACCCAAGCTCTTTAATCTGCCAATGAGGATGTTGTGACTAACAGAGTTGAAGGCCTTGGCCAGGTCAATGAAGACTGCTGCACACTAGTGTTTTTGGTCGATAGCAATTATGATGTTGTTTAGGATTTTGAGTGGGGCTAAGGTGCACCCGCGACCGGCTTGGAAACTGGACTGCATGTCAGAGAGGCTGTGATGGGATTCAAAATGGTTGACAATTTGTTTATTAATAAGGCTTTCGAAGACCTTTTGAGAGGAAGGGCAGGATGGAAATCGGATGTTGTGGGTTAGCATGGTTCTCAGCACAAGGTGCAGATGTGTTTTAATCATGCTGTATTATCAGGTGCTTGATGTGCACAGTTTAATTTGTTACAGCTGGAATTCCACAAGTAGCCCATTTAAAGGAAAGGTTTGTACGATTTCCATTAAAGGTCTAATACCGTAATTCCTCAAATAAAAACCGGTAGTCAAATAAACGCTGGGCTTCTGATAGTGGCCGGGGGTGTGTTCAACATGGACAAATAAAGGCCGGTCTTAAATAAAGGCCGGGGGAAAATTACATGTGGATAATCTCCTAGGTGCCTTTCATATACTATGCATTCCAGTTAAGCGTAATGTACATTTCTATCACTTTAATAGATTCAACAATATATTCATGCTATTTTCGGATTAGGGTACTTATCTAAAGCAGCGAAACTCACTGCTGCTGCGAGCTGCATTCCGTAGGTTTTTGTTCCAAACCTAATTTAGCACAAGTGACGCTACGCACTACTAGGTTGAAACGCTAACTCAGGTTATTCGAAACTTGGGTTGGATGGAACATTTACGGAATGACAGCTCGCGGGAGCAGGAAATAGTATCGCTAAGTATAATTGTCCTACTGGTATTTCAGTCAATGCGGCTGTAAGTTTTACTCAGCTTGGTGTTGTTTGTATTAACGTACATGTAGATGGCAGTAACTACATTGGAATTAACATGGCTCTCATTCAGTGAAGCATTTGAATCTTCCACAACTTTTTTCAACTATGTATTTGAACGGTTACAAGAAGTGTTGAGATTGTGTTAACAACGTAATGCAGCAATAAAAAGCAAACTGGAACAAGGATGGACATTAAAATATAGCCAATTATATTTATCAAACAGAGGGAATCAGAAATAAAGGCCTGCTTCTAACAAAGCCTGCTTCAAATAAAAGCAGGTTACCTTGTGCAGTAAAGGTAAATAAAGGCCCCGGTCTTTATTTGAGGAAATACGGTATTTCGTTTTCCAAAACAATAACAAAAGACATACTTTGCATTAAAAAAGCAAACATCACTATATTATATATATTTCTTGGTTGTGTACTTACATTATCCTAAATGTTTCCACCAATGTTCAAACCCAGAGAAATTTGTAATATAATTTGAAGACATAGGACGTTTCATTTTGTCTTCCGTCAATGGCGTCATATAACCTTTGACTGCTCTAGTTGCTCTAAGTTCCAGGGAACCGCCAAACATAACGTGAATAAAGTTATATATTTAACAATGCATTACATTGTCAATGAACATTTTTTTCTCCCGGAGATGCTAGATAGGAAGGTTGTCGTTAACGACGATAACAAAACCCATGATCCCATGCTACTTCCTGACGTCATCCAAGTACATCTTTTGCCATTGTTTTGATTGAGAGACCCCTAGCGGCCAAAAACTACATATTGTACGTTTAAGCAAAATATTTATTTTAATAAAGCACTATTGAGAAATAAGTTATTTGATATGGAGTACCTGCCAAATAGTTTATTATTGTCAAATGCATGCTCAATAGAGTTGGCATCTTGATGATTTTCTTTCTTTTATTCTGGTCCAATGTGTATTGCCAGGACATTCTTCATGTGGGGTGGTCTGGTTTCTGAGCGAAGTGCACATGCACCCAGCTCAAGACGTCTTGAATGACACCCACAAACACAGGATTGACATCTCTAGATATGACAATGTAAATTCTAACAGTATGGAAATTATTTTGTCTTGTCCAAAGAGCATGTGAAAATGTCAGAATGTAAAAGCAGCCTATATACTTAGTTCCCTTTTTCCACCCAGTAGGGTGCCACTGCTGTAGGTACTAAACTTACGATGGGTTTGTCTGCTTGGTAGTTTTACTACAGGCAGGAAAGGTTATAAAAATAGAAGTTCTAAAATAATCATATAAAATGAGATATAATGTGAAGCTATCTAGCTGTTAGTTAGCTCCTAAGGCTAAACTTTCAGTGGATTTTCATCAGGTATATAATAATGGCCATTTGGAGGTGTACATAGTGCAGTTGTGTCCTTTAAGGCGCACTGGAGGAACATCTAAAGGCTGAATGGTAGAGAACATCTATAGTTGCTACTAGAAAAAAAAACTTTCCAGAAGATGTGTAAATGGTTCTTCAAGATGTACTGTAGCATGGGTAGGATGGTAATCTGAATTGGCAATTGTTACAACATTTGGAACTCAACTAACTGCCATTAAGCATAGTAGAATTCACCTGGTGTAATTTGGTTCTCAATAAGCAGTTTTCTTCTGTTGCATAATTAGCTGACAATTAGCCCTGTAATTCAATTAGTACTGGTATATATCCAAGCTAGGTAGTAACAATAAGTATGGCTAAATACTGACAAGGCAGAATGGGGACATGCAAGTGTTAGATTTTCTGATATAGTAAAATGGTATATTTCATAATAATATGTAGAATTGTAAAAACATTTCTGAAAACTGAACTTTTTTTCTCTGAAATAGCAAATTGTATTCTCTGCTACCATAAATGCATTTTGCTAATTTAAATCATTCACAACTTTAGAAGCTACTACTGTATGCAACAGCTGTACCACATGCATGCTGGCCCCTGAACATGTATGTCCTCTTCTGTCAGGAGTTATTTATACATTTATAAAGGTAGTTTTACATTTAGAAGATATTTATCTAACTAAATAGTTCTATAATACTAGCTGTTGACTGCATTTTTCTAGAAAAGTGTAGTCTGGATGTTGTAATAAAGACTGACTGCTGGTATCTTTTATTGTTGTCTATCCAACAACAGGGTGGTGCTCTGTTTTTCTTGGAGCATGTAGTGGCTGACCACTCCTCTTGGATCTACTTCTTCCAGCATGTTCTTCAGCCAGCATGGCACTACCTTGGGGATGGATGTTCGCTTGTCAGGGCAACATGGAAAGATTTGGAGGCTGCTGGTTTCACTGAGCTCAAACTGAAACACATCCAGGCACCTTTCAACTCCTTGATCAAACCACATATTATGGGCTATGCTGTCAAGTAAATGTCGACAAATATGGGTCTGTCTTAGCAACTGTTAGCAACATACTGGCTTGGAATATGCAAATGATATACATACACTGCATGTGAGAATTTGTTAACAAATGTCACTACCAAATCCCATTTGTGCCTCAATATTCACTATGTCTAATCTGTTAATGGTGGTTTAACTTTTATACAAGAGATGTTTAGCCATCCTGAATTACCAAGCTGGAGGTTCTTGTGAAGAGAGGAGGTTCAAAGTGCTAGGAAAGGAACACTGCCTTCAAGTGGACAAATATGCATTGCTTTTCCTGCAAAAAACTCTTACTAGGTATAAGACATGTTTTTCCACTTTTCCCAGTGTATGAAATAGCTAGTGCACAACACTCAATATACTACATTACACACGCAATCCGCACACATGTTAACATTTTGTTACCTTAATTTGTTATCTAGGGATACACTAAGCTGATAGCTCACTGATTAATAATTAAGAATGATTGTTTGGCATTTCTAATTTGGCTGTTGGTTAATATTGTAATGTTAAATTGTTGTTTCTGATTGGCTGCTGTTTGTTTCTTGGTAAGCTAATAAATCTGTTGTTTGTCATTCAATTATGTGCTTTTTTGATGATAACAATAGTAACAACAACAATAATGACAACAATACTAATAATCATTAACATTCAGGGCAATTAGTCTACATCTTATTTGATGGGGGTGATTAGGGACCTTGATAATGGATAGGGGGGCACTGGCCCAAAATAGGTTGTGAACCACTGGTCTAAAAAATTGTCTAAACAGGTTTAGAGGGGTATTAATCTATACCCATCATACTCAACTCTGGACCTTGAAACCAAATCCACTCCACTTTTTCATTGCAACCCTCTAATCTAGGACACCAGGTGACACCAGGTGAGTCTTAATTAATGTTGAGGTAAAACAGAAAACCAGCAGGCTCTGGACCCCGTAGGGTTAGAGTTAAATACCCCTGATCTATACTATCCCTTTTACAGTATCAATCACCTCAGCCTCCAACCTACTGCCCCCACATCCTTCTGACCATCTCTTAACACTGACTGAGACTCAATGCTGAATTAGTCAAATAATTCACTCAGAAAAACACAGTGGCCATTTCCAGAGCAGTTCAAGACTAAAGTATCTACAGTGTTACTGCTAATGTAGTGCCAGATATTTACTGTTGTAACTAACAGTTCAGTTTGGATATGATGCATATGGCTCTTTTTTCAAATACATTTATTTTCTTCCTCTTAATCATAAATTATTAGAGCTAGCCATTGCAAATGAATGAACATGATGATGGGAGAGAAAATGTAACTATACTTGCAATTATATCTGCATTTCGTGTACATGTGACAAATAAACGTGAACTTGAAATTATTCAACTAATCTAATATCTCGCTAGTTACCACTAATGTGGGCTGGTTGTGGTACCACGTTGGGTGCCTCTTGCACTGCGTTCTAGTTTTATCTGGTCTAAATGAAAGTTCTCAATACTGGCTAAATTATACAGTAACTAGCTAGCCAGCTGATATTTACCATCCATTTCCGTTGTCTTCTTTCGCACTGAAGTCAAATTCTAGGCTACTATTATTGTAAAGGGTAAAGCATAAAATGGATTTCTGAAAAGATAGTAAAGTGGTTCTCAAACCTCTCCTCGGGCCCCCGCAGACATGCCAAATTTTGGTTTTAACCATAAAGATAGCACACCAGACTCAATTAGTCAACTACACATTAAGCCTTTGATTAATTGAATCAGGCATGCCAATTCAGGGTTAAAACAAAAACATGCCCCGTCTGGAGAGGCCCAAGGAGAGGTTTGAGAATCACTGGCCTAGTAGATTTGCAAAAGTTATTAGGATAATCGTAGAGACCTCTGGGAATTAATCTGAGTCCTCCCTATTAAAATGTATGAGTCCCAGATGGCTTTTCTGCCTAAAAAAAGACAACATAATTTTTTCCCCCTAAAATTACAAGGGCCTTTCTGGACTATTACGGCCCGGTCAAGCACTGAATGTGATTAAATGTGCGAGGGATGCACGATACCATTAGCATTTTTACTGCTGGCATTCTCAAGTGTGAAATAATTCCAAGCAGCAGACATTGTTTAGCACAGCAGCCAGCACGTAGCCAGTCTGTATGAAACTGGATGAAAAATTTAGTTTTGATTTCTAATTACGAAATATATATCTATATAGCACAGGATTACATTTTAACACTCCAGTGTGGTTAAGGTTAGGGTTAAGGTTAGGTGTACGGTTAGATATGATTAAAACCTGAGAAAACTATGCTCATGTGCACATTTCTGATGTCATGTGAGATCCGCCCTCAGTTTTAAATCAGCCAATCAAATGACTTCTGCCTCCAAGGCAGATCTGCCGGGAGAACACCTTTCAATAACTTAAAGTCCTATGAAATAGCTGCGTAGTTACAGGTATTCAAATCAACAAAATGATGCCCAAATGTATGCACCTGTCTAATATAATTTTGATGCATATTGCACATTTTCTGTTAATCCAATGAACCTCATTTCACTACTGAAATTTTACTGTGTCCTTCAGTTCTTTGATAGATCAAAATGAAATTGCTGATCCAAACACCCAATTATTTATAAATGAAAATCATGGAAATTGTCAGGGGTGCCTAAACATTTGCATATGACAGCAAACTGTAAACAAGCTTCAACATGCTTTTTTTCAGCAATGGAGTCTTGCGTGAGCATGCATACAGGCCATGGCGGTGGAGTGCATTACTTACTGTTTTCTTTGAGACAACAGTACCTGCTAATTGCAGGTCTTTTTGAAGCTCTCCACAAGTGGTCCTTGGCTCTTGGACAACTCTTCTGATTATTCTTTACACTCCTCTGTCAGAAATCTTGCGTGGAGCACCTGATCGAGGTAAATTTATGGTGTAATGATTGTCTTTCCACTTCCGTATTATGGCCCCAACAGTGCTCACTGGAACATTCAGGAGCTTAGAAATGTGTCTATAACCAATGCTATAATTATGTTTTGCAACAATTAGGTTGTGAAGGTCTCGAGACAGCTCTTTGCTTTTACCCATCATGAGATGATGATGGCAATGAGACCTTTTTGAAGGCCATCAGTTGGGACTGAACCAGCTGATATTAATTTGCACTGACAGGGGGCTGGATTTTTTTTAAATTACTGATGATTTTCAGCTGTTGTCTTGGCTTTTCTATGCCTTTTTGCACCTCCCTTTCTTTCATGTGTTCAATACTTTGTCCCTGTGTCATTTCACATTATTACACAACTTAATTTCTGAACTTAATTGTTTTGGTGTCTTTGTATGCATGGATTACTTGGGTTGTTGCCAACATCTGGTGAAAATGTCATGTCAATAGCACCATTGGAAATATATTTACTGAGAAACCTGATGACGTGTTTAATACTTATTTCACCTGCTGTATATTTGCCACAAGCTTCCTCTGGAGACGCTGTAGAGTCTTTGGCATCATTGCTCGTGTTATTGCTGCTGGACCACAAAGTTCACTTTATGGATTTAAAATCAAAGCTCCACTACCCTCCTGCAGGGCCAGTCATTCTGCGGCTCTGAGCTCTACCTGATTCCTCCAATACAGTGTGTCCTCCACTTCCACTAGATACGAGCTAGGTGCCACTTTCTTCACACAGGAGCCCAGTCTCCAGGGACCTGTGCATTCTCCTGGAAGAGGTTTCATGCAGATTGGCTGTCCTATGTTCAGCTCAGGCAGCTCTCTGGCTGATGTGTCATGTATAAATTTTGAGATTTGCTTCTGTTGTCTAAGTTGCTCTGTGATGTCTTGTATTACACAGGGCTGCAGCAAACTATGAGTGACTGGCAGAGATGTCTTTAATCTTCTCACCATTAGGCGCTGTGCTGGACTGCTTCCAATGCCTATGGTCTGTGTGTTTCCCAGTGTAATATAGCCTTCCATGGGTCTTGCTTAGCAAATCTTAACAGCTGATTGAGCTTTGCTGTTGGCCTGTGGAGAAGATGTGACATGCTTAAACTCCCATTCCTTGACAAATTGCCTGAATAACTCACAGTAGAACTGCGGCTGATTGTCTGAAATCACCTGATTAGGCTGGCCGTATTGTGCAAAATGAGCCTTCCATTGCTTGTTTGTTGTCTCAGCGGATAAGTCTGGGAGCAGCTTGATTTCCCAGAAGTGAGAGTAATTGTCGACTATCAGCAGGAAGTCTTTCCCTGCGTAGTTGAACAGGTCCATGCTGACAATCTGCCAAGGCCTTGAAGGTATCTCATGTGACATGATGGTTTTATTCTGTTGCGTAAACATATTCGTTACAGGCAGAACAATTGCTAACAATGTATTTGATCTCGCTGGCCATGTTCGGCCAGTATATTGTATCTTTAGCCTGTCGGTAGCATGTTTCTCCACCAACGTGGCTCGAGTGGATGCAGGCTAGCATCTCTGTTCGTAGATATTTAATGATGATAACTTTCCCTTTCAACTCGGTACGACCAGTATTCCCGCACTGTGTGGTGCCTGTGTTCTGTGCCCTTTTCCCCTGCTACACCTCAGCTGAGGGTGTCACCGATGTACATCTCAGGGCCTGGTTTGTAGGTGACATCGAGATTGTAGTTCTGCAGCGTTAGCATCATGCTCTGCAGCCGTTTAGGTGTGCATAGAAGAGGATTCTTGAAAATGGCCATCAGTGGCTTGTGGGCTGTTTCTGCTGTGATCATTTCTCTGCCATATAAATAATGGTGGACACGATCAGGCATTCTTATTCAATTTGTGTGTAATTTTTTGGTGTTCGTGCCCTTGAAGCAAATGCAACGGCCTGTTTCGAAACGTTTCTCCTGCAGCAGATGGCAGCCAAGCCCATTCTTGTACAGTGACAGGCTTTGTGACGTCGTAATATTTTAGTACTGGTTTGACTGTGACTAAGCGCTTTATCTCTTGCACTGCACTGTCATGTTTAGGAAGCCAGTGTTCTAATAGTCTCTGCAATGGCTTACATACCTCTGACAGATGGGGCATAAACTTTGCCAGGTAGGTCACAAACCCATTGAAACATTGCACAGCTTTGACATCAGTAGGCTTTGGCGTCTCTCGAATAGCTCTGGTCTTCTCTGGGTCGGCTTTCAAGCCATCTGTTGACAGGATGTGGCCGTGGAAATGAACCGCTTTCAGTTTGAACTGTATTTTTTCCCCCACTAATTCTCAGCTTCACCTGCCTGCATCGATCCAGCAGAGCCAGCAGTTTCTCGTCGTGGCCATGCTCTGCTCCCTGATCTGTCTCACCACATCCAACCACTTGTCCTCCTCCAGGGTAGGCATGATGTAATAGGAACTCCGGAGAGCTTAATTTAAGAACCTGAGATCTTAAATTGTTGCCAGGTGACCACACAATGTTGCCAGGTGAACGCGCGGGCCCCACCGGCGCACGCGATGCCTCTGAAAAGGTCCAAGGCACACTCGCCGTCACTTCCTGGTCTCAGAAATAATGGAGCAACACCCAGTTTATGCAATCTTGGGGATTTTGGTTTTACTGTGGTGTTTCAATCAAATATTGTAATACCAGGTGAACAGTATGAACATCTGACAAGGTATGGAGTTGTGGAGCATTTCATCATTTGAATGAGACGAGTGATGGACTTTAATAAATTGTTGGTGTAGATTCTTAACTTTTATGTGACACTGATTAGCCATGTGATTGAACCCCATTGCTTTTCTTCACCTTTTCACTAAACAATTTAAACACTTCAGTGTTTTTGTGTGTGACCACAAGCAATTGTGTAATTTGGTCTTCTGACAATATTTGGGTGAGGGATTTCACCTCCTCATCTGCCCACGTCTGTCCTCGAGACATTATTCAGTACTGTTTCACGCTAGTATCTACTCCTCCTCTACCCACAATGCACTGTTTTGGTTCGGTCCTGTATTTTGGGTCAGATCGCGTTCTCACCTAAAGTGAACCAAAATCTAGTTTACTTGGAAGCTGACCGAAACCCCCATTTTCAAACGGATCAGAGTTAATTTGTTTGATCCACACCAGAGTTCGTATGAGCATTCACACGAGCCCTAATGAATCAGACTATCTGACCAAATTCTCCAGGGTTAGTTTTAAATGGACCAAACAAGGCAGGTGTCAAAGTGACCTTACCCAGGAATGGCTTCCGTTTGGCCGCTCTACCATACAGGCCAAATTGGTGGAGTGCTGCAGAGATGGTTGTTCTTCTGGAAGTTTCTCCTCTCTACACAGAGAAATGCTGGCGCTCTGACAGAGTGACCATCAGGTTATTGGTCACCTCTCTGACTAATGCATTTCTCCCCAATTGCTCAGTTTGGCCGGGCGGCCAGGTCTAGGAAGAGTCCTGGTGGTTCCAAACTTCTTCCATTTACAGATGATGGAGGCCAATGAGGGTAGGTCCTACCAAATTCTCGTACGTACATTTCATTTGTACAGAGAGTCTGGCCACTCTGCATTGACAAGTGTTAACTTCCTTGAAGGCGGGTACATTGTTGAAGTTTAAAATGATTGGATCTGCCCAGAGATCCAAAATCTGGAAAAAGTGAAGCACTGTGAATACTTTCCAGAAGCACTCTATCACAACAACATTATTTTTTTCATTTAAAATGTGAGGGCTTTCCATAATGGAAACCTTGTCAGTGAACTTTGCAAAGTACCAAAAACAAGTGTGCTAAGTGTGCCAATGTGTGTTGAAGAAGGTGGCATTGGGAGTTATTGGCTAGTGAATATTAATAATTTTAGGCAAAGCCACAGAAATAGGGTGTAGTATTGTAGTGCAGTGTAAGAAAGCCTTAACCACGCCCCCTGGGTGCCAGTAGTATACCGTTCGTTCAGGTGCGGACGTGAAGTCTCAGCTATTGAATTCCTAATCAAGCTGACTGGACTGTTTATTCAACTTTGTATATGTTTTTCTCCAGCGTGTAAATGACTAAGGGTGGGTTTTCATACATAAATTGCCTTGGTTATTAATATTAGTGTTCCGATTGTCGAGATTTGCATGTAAATGAACGCAATCTGAACTGCGTCACAAAGTGAAACCGAAAACAAACGTTTCATAACGGACTTTGAGCTGGAGAATAAATGTAGTTCAATTAACATTAATATATCCATTTACTAGTTATTGATCACCCGGTTTGTTCAATCTTGTTTGAGCATGTCTAAATTGATGACGTTGCATTTTCCTGCTTGTAATATTGAGCATATATAATAAATATCATGCAATCTGCTTTTCAGTGATGACTTAATTGTTGATTAAGTTGTTCTCTGATAGCTGTACTGTATGTATTTATATATTTTGTATGATAAGGTTTTGTTCCTTTACACTACCATCTAGTGGCAAATGTTGGTATTGTAGCATATTTCTGATTAACGTCTTTTTCACGATCCATCCATTGTAAATAAGTCTGAGAGTAACGTGAATGACCAACTTTTTCTTACATTCAGGCCTTGGAAAGATAAGTCTGTAAGTAGACAAACGTTGTTTAACAATCATTAGTACATATTTATTATTCAACTACATGTTCATGTTAGATTTATGCCTTAAGATGTTTGTTTGGTTTCTATGGTTACAGTGATGCAAAGCTAATCTATGCTAACTACCGTTATGTGAATTGCATTGAGTTTAATGCGATAGACAGTTTGTTATGCAATTTAGCTGTCGTTGATTTATAACGCATCTATTAATATATAATGGTAAAAAAATTCTGTTATAATAATCTATGTTTGTTATTACATGTTTATATATGCACTGTTGTATATATATGGGTAGGTATTTGTTTTACTATTTAACTGTCAGTAATGCTTATTTTTATAATTCTGTATTTTTCAGTTCTACAACATAATCTAATCTACAATAAAGATTCCAAACGGTATCCTTAACTCCTGGGTCTTTATTGAGAAGTAGTTCGCTGTCTGCTAAGCCTTGTACTATTACACATTGTGAGGGCAGAACAATAGTCAACACGCATTTCACCACCCACTGTATGTTCATTTACATATTACGTAATTACTTAATGATTGTGTCATTTACTGGTAATGTATACTTACAACTGTTTTTCTTGTTTCTCTTTTGTTTAATTTAGACCACACATACACACACTTGTGAAACTACATATACAAACCTTCTTTAATTAAACCTGTTAAACTGGGATCCCCTCTCGTGTATCTTTTACAGGAAACACACAACTCCATCTTTGTTGCACTACACCTGAACCTACTGAGCGTCCCACCCGCTCGTTTATGCAGTAAGGAACATTTCTTCAAACCCCAGAATTAATATTTATAGTTAGAATTTTTCTTGTCGTATCTAGCATGTTTGAAGTGGCAGGCCATAGCTGAAATCGAGGGGCAGAGTTAGTCTTTTAAATGATCTTAGAATAAACCTCCATACAAAATCTTTACACATGCATTTGATCCTTTGGTTTACACTTCTTAACTGCCCTAATCAGTTTAAGCCTAAGTTTCCAATAGGATTCAGATGTGCTGGCCATTGCAAATTACAATTTTGTGATCAGTTAACTATTTATTTCTGCATGTGTACTTCATTGATTTGCACTAAGATCTACTTGTGAACTAAACAATCAGATTTTGATTCTGGCTAAAGTTCCCAATGCCATTGACCGTGTCACGGTCCTCAGGATCATTAAAAGTCAAATAGTTCAATGACATTAAAGCTCCAGCACATTTTTCAATATGTATTTTTATTTCCTCTGCTTAAGCATTCTCACTTGGATGACAAAACAACAACTGGTGTGGCCAAAAAGCTGTATTTTGAGTGGCCAACTAGCAGCAACTTAGCTTAGCTCCAATTATCCTGCCCCCTAAAAAATATGTACATACTGAATATACATATTTAAAAATGTACCTTTTACTAAAACAGGTACAGTAAGGTGATTAAAAACCATTACTTGTAACAATTTAGATTAGAGTGAGAGGAAGAACAATCTGCAGTCTTGCTTAGGGACATAAAGACAAACGTTTCACCTTGGGAAAAACGTTTGGCAAATATTAGAGGCCTTACCAAAATCAATAAAAACCATGGATTTGTTTTTTGGAAAATGTATTGGAGATTTAGAGATGCAAAAATACACCCATGGCCACCTCTGAAGCTTGACTGAACTCAGAGGTGGCAGAAATACAAGTAAAAGTACCTTTCTGGGTGTGCTTGTGAGTTCACAAGTTTTAGAAAGTTCCTGATTGAGACAAAAACAAGTAATTGACAAGCGTATTGTTGATATTTGCATTATGCTCGTAATTTAATTATTGCATGACAACTCCTCTCAGAGGTCTTGATGCAATAGCCTCATTTTAAGGCATGATGAAAA
Source organism: Umbra pygmaea (assembly GCA_016801145.1). Classification (NCBI taxonomy): domain Eukaryota; kingdom Metazoa; phylum Chordata; class Actinopteri; order Esociformes; family Umbridae; genus Umbra; species Umbra pygmaea. The sequence goes on along the minus strand of JACXGM010001890.1, from coordinate 28,556 downwards.
AGGAACAGATTAGCACTCTCAGCTTAACCAGGATCCCTGCAATCTGTAACACCATTAACTAAATCCGACCTCAACCAGCCTGCCGCAGCCTTTTTGCTTTAGTTTACACCAAAGGTTTTACTGGTAAGATGACATTTCTTAAAATGAACATTTTGATGAACTTCTGCAAGCTATTTATTTTGACAATTACCCTTCCTTTACAATTTCTGGAGGTTGTTGGCTTATATGGCATGTACAAGCGATTGTTTCCGCTTCTCGCTTACAATATAACCTTTGCATACAATGAAAAAATGCATGAAAACAAAAGGAACCTTTTCAGAAACTTGTGCAAATTCTGCAACACCGATAGTACTCTTCGCCTTCTGGAGATTGGCTGTGGCAGTGGGGCCAACTTCAAGTACTACCCCTACGGTTGCACGGTCATCTGCACAGACCCCAACCCATACTTTGAGAAGTACTTACAGATGAGTATGACAGCGAGCAGCCACCTGACCTATGAACGCTTCTTGGTCTCGTCAGGAGAAGACCTGAAATTAGTGGAAAATGAGTCAGTGGATGTTGTAGTATGCACGTTGGTGCTGTGTTCTGTCAGCAGTGTGCCACAGGTACTGGGAGAGGCACAACGGATTCTTAAAAAAGTGAGTTAATTATTTTACATGTAGTATGCTCTATGGCAGTGGTTCCCAAACCTCTCCTCTGGGACCCCCAGACAGGCCATGTTTTTATTTTCACCCTGAAACGACACAACTGGTTCAGTTAGTCAACTACACATTACACCTTTGACTAATTGAATCAGGTGTGCCATTTCAGGGTTAAAACAAAACCATGGCCTGGCTGGGGGTCCCCGAGGAGAGGTTTGGTTTGAAGTTTAGGCAGAAGCTAATTAAAATATCCAGTTGATCAGAATCAGCTTGATCTTCTGTGAGAAAACTAAATACCACATTTGACTATACCTGGCTATTTCAACAGCATTCTTTTCACTGAAATGAGATCTCCAACTTGAGTTGTCCTTGTGTTAAAAGGTAGCTAAGCTTACTGTGCTGTTAAGTCCAATGTATTTTTAGACACCCACAGCTTGTGATGGCAAATCCCATGTTGTCCTTTTGTTAAAAGTTAAGCTTGTAGTTCTAGGCATTTTTAGACACAATCCCTTACCAGCAAAAAAGATACCCAATGTAGGTTAAAATATTGGCTACATTGGGCCAATTTGTCACTTGTTCATTGTCTCCACATTGGCCCCAAGACATTTGCACAATGTCCCAGTGTGGGGAGCCCATATCTGGTGAGGAAAGCTTTCATTTGGCCAAAGAACTGTCCTTAAAGGATTACCTAACTAATGCTAGTTGTGAGGGCATGAATGAAGTAAAAAGAAATCGCTATTTTATACCACTAATAATGCTCAAAATAACACCACACTTCGACGGTCGCATACTTAGGGTACCTACATGCAAACCAAAGCATTGAGAACTTTGTAAGTGTACAGACAGTGTATTAAAAAGATAGTACTGTTCGCGTATAAAGGCAGGCGCCATCTTGGGAAAACAGACTCGACCAGTCAAACCACGAACGCCATGCTGCGTGAGCTGAACTGTGAGCAAATGTGTTTGATTTTAGTTTGCATCGCCAGCTGTAAGTTGGAAGTGTCCTTTAATGGCACATACAACAAAATAAATTTGAATGTTATTTATAGCTTTTCAAGCCAGTCCCACAATTTACTCACAATTAACATCTAGTTTTACCTTATTGGTGGTAATTATCTTTACATTACGATGATAAAATCTACTCAGCGGGGAAAGTGTAAAGTTTAGTCATTCAGTGTATGACATAGAGATATTATGACACACAAAGTACAAACATCCAGAGTATACTGTAGGGATAATAAAACTGTACAGTCAGTGCAAAAAGGGTCTAGGATTGAGAGGTAGGTTAGTAGATGTAAAGTGGCATTGCAAAAATAACACTAGAATAGGTAACATAATGAGTATGGCTAAAGAAACGATATTGTGTAAATAATACAAGCAGTGCCTGTGAATATGTGCCAGATGTATTAAGGGTTTAAATGAGCAGAGAGAGGTGGTACTGTCAACACGTACACTGGTTCTACAGTAGATCCAAGACTAGAAGTTTAAAGGTAGTGAGGGGGCGGTGGACTGGAGTTTCAGGGATTTCTGTAGTTTGTTCCAATTGTTAGCAGCAGAGAATTGGAAGGACAGGTGGTCGAAGGAGGTTACAGGCTTTTGTGGCTACCAGAGAGATATACCTGCTTGAGCGCAGGTTGAGAGTGGGTGATGCTCTGGAGATTAATGAGCTTAGGTAAATTCTTTATTTACTTAATTTTGACTCCTAAATATTCCTTAATGTTTTTTTCCATCTTATAATGTGTATAAGATGAAGTAAATAAATGTGTAGGTTATATACTGTAGTGTATATTAATGTTGTTTTCCAACATATAATGTTTATATCTTCAAGGTATATTGTCAATATAATGTACCACAAGTAAGTGATATGTCTGTCAAACAATTTTAAATATTAATAACGATTTTATTCTGAAGCCTGCCTACAGTAGGTTTTGTAGGCTTATGCAAAAAACATAATGTAATGTCAGAGAGATTCTTTGGCCAGACAGGATGTGAAATTAGCATTTACCTACAATGTCCCTGTAAGAATGGACCAAAATTCTAAACCAGTTATTAACTATAACACTTATTAACACTAATACATTTTTGGTGGAAGAGCTGAAGACATTGAGTGACAAAGACGCAAAACCAGTTTCATAAAGGGAGAAATACTTCTTTAATTGCACTGTGTTTTTTTAAGATCCTAATAATATCTCACTCCCCAAATCTAACACCAAGTTTTGATTGATTGAGAATAAAACCACGTAATTTGTTTTCCAACAGGGTGGTGCTCTGTACTTCTTGGAGCATGTAGTGGCTGACCCCTCCTCCTGGACCTATTTCTTCCAGCATGTTCTTCAGCCAGCATGGTACTACCTTGGGGATGGCTGCATGGTTACCAAAGCAACGTGGATAGATCTTGAGGCTGCTGGGTTTTCAGAGATCCAGCTCAAACACATCGAGGCACCAGGGGTCACTTTTATGATAACACCACACATCCTTGGATATGCTATTAAGTGAACTATTTATATATTTTGACCAAATTAATTTAGAATATATGGGAATTGGGTTAATAAAGAGTTTTTCACTGTGCACTTCCTGCTATTCACAAATTAGAAATCATTAATGTTATGTTGTGTTGTACTATTACTCTTTTCTTTATTGCAGTGGTTCTTAAACCTCTCTTGGGGATACACAGCCTTTCCATGTATCCAAAAGCTAGCACACCTGAATAAATTAATCTAATAATTATCAGGCACTTGGCCCCTTGTGAAACAGCTGTAAGTCTCCAGGAGAGGATTGAGAAACACTCATTTATGGTGAATATTACTGACCACTCACACCCAGGAACCATCAGGGACAGACTGGCCATCGGGAGGATCAGGAGTTTTTCCGAACGGCCGGTCCATTCCAGGCCGATCTGGGCTGTCATATTTTACTTTGACGGCCGGTTGGCCAGTTTCAGTCCTGGATGTATTAAAACAAGTGACAGTAGGCTGAAATGGACTGGCTGTTGCATCCGCAAAACTGCAGTCTGGCCCGGCCGTCAAATCGAGAGAGAGAGTTCCTCTATATGTAGATGAGGAGAAACCCAGTGAATGACGAATGCGGGAAGCGACAGATAATGCGTGCGCGCGTGCAACCCCCCCCCCCCTGCCGGCCGCTCCCTGGCCGAATTTTTGTCCTAGTCCATCCCTGGGCACCATCCTGTTCCAGAAAAGGGTCATAAAATCACAAGTCATAAAATCAGAAAATGAGCGGTCCACGTGGCATAGTGGGATAAGTCGCTGCATTGCAGAACGGTGAGATTATCGATCCTGCCACGTCGCTCCCCAGTGACTCCTTGTGTGCAGATCGGGCACCTGTAAATTCAATCGCTGAAGTAAAGTTGGTGAACGTATCATTCCAATAGAGGAGCTTAAAAGGGGTGTGCCCACCTACTCCCTCCCCAAAATTAGGGTTGTTAGCCATAAAAAAATAGTTTTTTTTCTAGAGAAAGGACTAGTATTTTACCATCAATAGCCATCTAAGACAAATATAGGCAAAAAAATCCTAACAGAGAAAGTGAAGAAACATGCACAGACATTCTCCCCCCACCCCAGAACCAAGCCTCCCTTCAACATTGAATGGAGACAGCAGGCAAACATTAGCATAGCTCCAGAGCGCCTGAACCGATGTCTCTCTCCTCCCCTAACATGGGAGAAGCTCTGTAGCAAAAGCAGTGAATATAAATATATGGTGTGTCCACTCAGCCTATAGCTAAAAACATCGCAAACATTAGCCATACACCAGCATGACATCCCATCAGATCAGTAGGCTGCACAAAATGAAAATAAACTAGTCACTGTGTTGGACACTTAGGGCCAGCCAATCTAGTGATCTAGCTTAGTTAGCATAACACCTCCACCCTCACACGTTTCTGAAGTGTTGGGCAACACTGAATTCGGGGAATATAAATACTTTCCTCCCAACGTAGACAACTCCTCTCTGCCTTTCCGCTGCATCACAGCCTCCTCACGAAAGTAGTAGAACCATGTTATGAAGATGTGTGTTGTGGGGTCACTCAGATCCCTCTGGCAAGCCAACTACCCTGAGGGACTCAAGGTCATCAATCTCATCGACTAGCAGGGGGAGTTTCATTTTCCAAACAGGTGACTGCCTCCTCCAAGTCTACAATTCGGTCAGTGTAATCAGACAAGTCGTGATCATATCTAGCCTTCGCTCCCCACTTGCATCAATGAGCCTTGGCAGCCCATGCTATGACCAATGTTGCCAGTTCACCGCTTGTTCACCGCAAATTGTGATGGCTAGACGACTGGGTCAGAGGAGCATCTCCAAAACTTCAGCTTCTGTGGGGTGTTCCGGTCTGCAGTGGTCCGTACCAATCAAAATTCGTCCAAGGAAGAATAAGCGATGAACCGGCGACAGGGTTATGGCCAAGGCTCATTGGCGAGTGAAGGATGGTCTGTGTGGTCTGATCCAACAGACCAGCTACTGTAGCTCAAATGTCTGGAAAGGTTCATGCTGGTTCTGATAGAAAGGTGTCAGAACACACAATGCATCACAGTTTTTTGCGTATAATTCTTTTAGCGCCCTCATCTCTTTTAACTGCCCCCTCAATCACTTCATCCTTACCTTGGGCCTGCCCCAGAAATGAGCTTAACTGTTTGCACCACCCTATGAAGCGCCTTGTGATCAGGGCAGGTATATGAGGTAAATCGTCCAAATCTTTTCATCTGCCAGCTGCCGCTGAAACATGAATGAGGGTTTGCTGCCTATAAAGAGACCTCTTGAAAACATCCTACCTACCTTTCCCTCCCTCCACCCCATAGTTAACACCATTCCTCAACCTCTCCTAAATTTCATCAGGGTAGTGGGTACAGATTCTTTCACACATTTGCCTCTTCTCTTCCTGTTTCCTAGTCTGCTGCCAGCTGCGACTGGTTCTAATGATCAACTGATAAACACGAGCACATGCAGATGAAGAGATGTGAAAATGCATTTGCAACAATGTGAAATTGATGCTGGAAATGGTCATGATAATGACAATGCAGAAATCTATTTGTGTTGTGATGGGAATTAGTAGAAATCCTACTAATTGAAACGTCGCACATTTGAAAGGACTGTATGTTTGTCTCTCCTTCCACTAGGTGGCACTATAATATTAGCAAGTGGAGTTTTCAACTCACTTTCAAACATGAAAAGCACAAATGCTGGTTAACATCTTAATATAAATTATAATTTCTTTCATTGTGGTTTCCCACTTTTTTGTACAGAATGTTTATTTTTTATTCTCCCTCCATTTCTCTTCCATACCCAATTTGTGATGCTCAATTTCGTTTTAAGTCTTTTCACGTCAGTAACCCCTCACAGGTGCAGGATGGTCAAAGATTGATGAAATGCTTACTCAAAGCAAGTGTCGCCAAGACGTTGTCCCATTGAAAGACTCATACAACATGGAAGCCTTAGAATATCCTGTAGGTGAGAGGATTACTCTTTTTTACATACTTGTACAGAATACTAGTTATTAGTGTGCAGGAAAACAATATTTTCTAGTATAGTACGTTGTGCCAGAGTCTGGTGTAATTCTAGGAAAACTCGTGACGTCTGGCGACGGGTTTGAGCCAACTGTTGTACTTTTCTCCGTCTCCCTTCTGTCTTTTCATTAAAGATAATAAAATACCCAAAAAATATTTAGACAAAAACAATATATTACACGTTAATTTGTAGATGTGGCTGGTTAAATGCCTTGGTGGGTTTTTATATTATAGATTTTATGGTTAACATTGTAATTTCTTTGCATACAAAAGTAAATAAATGCAAACTGTTTATTAGGAAAGGCACATAGAAAGCAATCTATTCCAGAATGCAACACAAAAAGATAAAACAGGTGAAACCTATGTTTAAAAACACGAGTGAGCTAGTAATTATTAAAGATACAGTCCATGATTTTGGTTGTGAAAGTGGTGTTATTAAGCTTAGTAGAGTCCCAAAAAAAGAGTTAAACTTTAAATTATACGATAAACTGAGGTGTGATAGTGTTTCTACTTTTATGCACATGAAAACAGCTAATTATACAGCCAGCAGCATAGCACCCTGTATTGCACTGCTGGTTTGCTTATAAAGCTAAGCAGGGTCAGGCCTGGTTAGTCCCTGGATGGGAGACCAATGCTGCTGGAAGTGGTGTTGGAGGGCCAGTAGGGGGCACTCCTCTCTCTGGTCTAAAGATCATTCACAATGCCCCAGGGCAGTGATGGAGACAACTGCCCTGCGTAGGTTGTTGTCTTTTGGATGGGACATTAAACGGGTGTCCTGACTCTCTGTTGACACGAAAGATCCCATGGCACTATTCATAAGAGTAGTGGTGTTAAAACCCTGCTGTCCAGGACACATTTCTAATCTAGACCTCATAGCATCATGGCAACCGAAAAATCCACAGCTTTCAATTGGCTCCCTGCCCACTCCTCCCCAGGCTGTTGCTGTAAATGAGAAGCTGTTCTCTGTCAACTTGCCTGCCAAAATAAAGGTGAATACATCCAGCCCAAAATAAAGTTTAAAACATTATTTTGTTATGTGCAAAGGTCTTAGGCTGCATATTTAAGAAACTCCACAAAATGCAACGTGTGTTACTGAGGAGAAGCAATGAGTGATGAAATTTTCAAGTTAAATTTTTGCAGTCTTTAATTTGCAGCAGTGAACTGAAAAAAATTTGGACCAAAGATCATAGCATTAACTTGTAGTATCTGGAACGAGTTACTCAGATCCAGTTAAGGTGAGAATGTTTGTGCGGCAAGCCGGTAGGGTCCATTTTCAATCGACACATTTAGTTTTAATAGAATTTAATCATAGAGTTCAAGGAAGGTTCATGTTACTGAAGCTATGTATGTTGAATGTAATCAGCACAGGGTTCAATGAGGGGCCCGGTGTGTATGTATAATATAGTGTTTCCTGCATAAAGGTGAATAAGGGATTTGTCATCGGCAACATTTTTTCACATGGTTAGGCTGAGAATTGAACCATGAGGAACTCCCATTGAAAAAAAACAAGTGAATTTTAATCATTGTACACAGTCAGTCAAACTAGGCAGTTCAGTAACCAATCAAGGTTGTAGAGGTTTGATTAGTGTGATTTATGTAACCAAGTACTTTAGCCTGATCAATATAAAATGCATAAAAAAGAAATAGCTCAGACCATAGTGAGGCATCCAAGCACTGTTAATATAAAAAGTAGAACATCATTCTAAATCATGTCTGTCTCATTCTGATTGTGTGGCATTCAATAGTTTTTTTAATTTGTTTAAAATTTTCATGATGGTGGACATTTATAGCACAGTATAATTTACAAGTCATTCAGACAGCTGCATTATCTAGGGTGTGTTCAGCAGAATAGGTTTTGGAATGTTAAGAAATTATATAAAATATACTACGTAGAACAAACATGTTGTCCAATAACTAGAATAAATACTGGAATGTCTATCTGCTGTGTTTGAGAACATTTTGTAACGGAACACTGCCTTTTCTATGTGCAACAACAGCACACCTCCCCAACACACCATGTGCCACAAATTAACATTCAGCTGCACATCAAAGTGAACTCAGTGAGAATATTGCATTGGAAAAAGCAGTTTCATGAATTCAGGATTACACCTCTTGATTAAGTGATGCACATCACTTAAATCGCCTTGTGAAAGGAAAAACTATGATATTTAAGAGAATTTTACCGATGTTTGATGAAGGGTTTCCACCCAAGTAAATCTGGGATATATGTTGTGTGGGCATTAGCAAATGCATCTGCGGGTTCAAAAATGTAAAATATTTGGCCTAATTGGAAGTGTATGTAAACTACACAGTGTGGTAAACGAGTTGGAGGTTTAAGTAAAAGGTCTGTATTGTGGTGTAAATGGACATTTTACAGCCGGAGCGCTACAGGGAATTTGGAATGAATAGCCTCTGACTCTTAAGTCTGTGTAGGGAAGAAACAGGATAAGATTTTACAGGGAGAACACCATGGTGGATGCCCTGACACTAAAATCCTGGAAGTTTTCCAGCCTTCCTAAAGTGTTTGTTATTAAGCATTGTTTAATGATTTTTATTATACTTTTGTTGCCTGTGTAAAATACTGGTATTTCCCTTTTGAAAAATACATGCACACATAATACAAGGCATTTTGTATCAATCCATGTGTCCCTCATCTTGACAGCTTCCATGGAACAGTGTACTGGGTGGGTACCCACTTTAAACTGACAGATGTTATAAAATAGTGAGCATAATGTATGTTCTTATGATGTATTGTGGGATTGTTTTGGTTGACCTGAGAACAAACGTTATCTTTTCTCAGGAAAGATTTTGCCCGTTAAATCAACACCCTAAGTTTTATATTAACATGCTTCAGTGTTTATATAGGTCCACTGGACCTAGTATATAAACACAGAGAGTGTTAATTTAACACTGATGTTTTTGCTGTGCACCATCTTACAGTTTCCTTAATTTTTAGGAAGACCCCTTCATGCTGTTCTGTGTGGAAAGGTAAACATATAAACAGTAGTTTTCATGTTTACCTGCTGCTTCATGAAAAGGGCGTCTGTTTACTTTGACAGGAACAATGTGTTGAGACAACACCAGTGAACTTTCTTTATGCAGTGATAGCCATTGCTTAAGAAGTTAGTATTCCAAAACCTCTTTCGATATTGTATTCTATATGTTTGAATGTGTAAACTATGAATATAATTTATCTTTTGAATCAGTAACATGGTTAGTAATAGTTGTCAATCAATTTTTTTTTTTTTCTCAATATTATTTTCTTTCAATTGATTAAATAATGTAAATGAATAGAAATGTCTTCACTAAACTGATTTTTTTTAAAATGGTAATTCATATCAAAATGTTCTCTACCAAGAAGCAAAGTAGAGTATACGACATCTTAAAATCATGACGACAAAGAATTGTCAATAGATTTAACGGTATGCAGATTCTTTAGGTAGAACTATTTAAGGATTAAACAAGCCTTGGTAGAACCCTTCATATGTGAAAAGGTAAAAACCCTTCTCCAATAAAGGGATCCTTTCAGCACTCTACATAGAGAGGGTTCTAGGAAGAACTATTAAGGGATGAAAAGGTTTATGGTAGAACCCTTCACAGAAGGTTCTAGGAATAACCCTTAGCTGATAAAGGGGTTTATAGTAAAACCCTTCCTAGAGGTTCTAGGAATTAATGTTCCATTAATGGTTCCTGGTATCACCTACAGTATCATACATGGAAAACCCCTACTTGTGGGTTCCAGTTAGAACCATTTAATGGAGGTTCTTTACACAACCCTACATAGAGGGTTCTAGGCAGAACCATCTGAAAACATTTTATATTTTGGTCATTTAGCAGACAGTTTTATCAAGAGTGACTTAGAGTAGGTCAGGGACATTACCCAGAGCAACTTAGGGTAAAATGCTTTAACACAAAATGATATTTGGAACCAAACAGGAAACTTTTAAGTCTGAATCCCTAAGTTGAACCATACAGGCTTCTTCGCTTTGTCCACATAAAGGATTCAATTTTTTGTTATGTAGAACTCTTTTCAGACTTAAAACCCTCTATGTAGGATTCAGCAAAGGACCCCCTTTAAAGGTTTCTAATTAGAAACCCCAAGTAGGGGTTCTGCCTAAAACTCTGTATGGTGCTATATAGGTGCTATATTGAATCCTCTGTGAAGGCTTTTACCCTAAATATCTGATTAATTGAAGTCAAACATACAGTTACAAAAGTGAAGATGTGTAGGTTTTCCTTTAGCTGCTATACATTTGTTATAAAGATGTTTTTTAAAAGGGTAAAAACAAAACTATTGTTTTCCAATCAATTAGTGATTAAAGGTTTAAAAAACTTGACTGCTTAATAGTGATTGAGTTATAATAACAGACTGGAAGCTTTAAAATGAGGGTGGTCCTTAATCATTGTTCTTCCTTTGTCAACCATGGTTAGGAAACACGTGTTGTCATCATTGCTTTGCACAGGCAAGGATATTGCTGCTAGTAAAATTGCACCTAAATCAACCATTTATTGGATCATCAAAAACTCCAAGGAGAGAGGTTTAAAAGTTGAGAAGAAGGCATCAGGGCGCCCAAGAAAGTCCAGTTAGCGCCAGGACCGTCTCATAAAGTTGATTCAGCTGTGGGATTGGGGCACCACCAGTGCAGCGCTTGCTTAAGGAATGGCAGCAGGCAGGTGTGAGAGCATCTGCATGCACAGTGAGGTGAAGACATTTGGAGGAAGGCCTGGTGTCAAGAAGGGCAGCAAAGAAGCCACTTCTCTCCAGGAAAATCATCAGGGACAGACTGATATTCTGCAAAAGGTACAGGAATGGGAATGTGGCGGACTGGAGTAAAGTCATTTTCTCTGATTCATCCCCTTTTCTGATTGTTTGGGGCATCTGGAAAACACCTTGTCCGGACAAGACAAGATGAAAGCTACCATCAGTCTTGTATCATGCTAACGGTAAAGCATCCTGAGGCCATTCATGTGTGGGGTTGCTTTCAGCCAAGGGAGTGTGCTCACTCTCAATTTTGCCTAAGAACACAGCCATGAATAAGGAATGGTACCTACACATCCTCTGAGAGCAACTTCTCCTAACCTTACAAGAACAGTTTGGTAAGGATCAATGCTTTTTCCAGCATGATTGAGCACCTTGCCATAAGGCAAAAGTGATAACTAAGTGGCTTGTGGAACAGAACATTGACATTTTGGTTCCATGGCCAGGAAACTGCCCAGACCATAACCCCATTGTCAACTTGTGGTTTATCCTCAAGAGGCGGTTAGTAAAAAAACCCACAAATTCTGACATACTCCAAGCATTGATCAAACAAGAATGGGCTGCCATCAGTCAGGATGTTTCCAAGAAGTTAATTGACAGCGTGCCAGGGTGGGTTGCAGAGGTCTTGAAAAAGAAGGGTCAATACTGCAAATATTGAAGCCTTTGACACCTACTATGGAATGCTTGTAATTATACTTCAGTATACCATAGTAGCTACTGACAAAAAACACTTTTGACCACGACTGTATACTAAAACAGCAAAATTCAGTTGTGGCTTTTGGTTTTGGCGTGCCACCCAAAGGTTTTCAATGGCCCCAACTGGCAGTGTTGGGCAAAGTAGCTTGTACAGTTACAGTCCAGTTACATTCCAGTTATATATTGAGTTCACAAGTTTTGGGAAGACCCTAATTAAGACAAAATGATCAGGTAAATGGAGTTCATATCTTACTGGTGACCATGATTGATATTTTCTTTACTTTTTCTATTTGTTTTATAGGTTACTTTTAAGGTATGAACTCCATTTACCTGATCATTTTGTCTTAATTAGGGAATTCCCAAAACTTGTGAACTCAACATGTAACTGGAATGTATCTGAAAAGTAGCTTTGCCCAACACTGCCAACTGGCCACCCATATGGAAATGTCTGGGGGTGCCACTGAGTGTAATAATTGACATGACTACTTATTCTAATTGTTGGACAGGGATGTTTGATCTACACTGTATATTTTATATAATTTCTTAACATTCCAAAATCTATTCTGCTGAACTGTGTGAATAGAATTGCCGACTTGGTGACATCTGGTTGGATGAACCATGTGAGCACCCCTTAACATCCCGTGTCTGTCCAAGGAGTTGCGGAGCTGCTGACAAGGCAGGGTTAGTGGGATTTGGGAGAGGAGAAAAATTGGGAAAAATATAAAAGAAAAGTGAAGCAACCGTATACCATCTTTAAACCTCCCCCACTTGACAGGAAGTAGGGTGTTCATTACTTTAAGTGCTACATTTGGTCGTCTGTAAACATAGCACTTATCTGCTTTGCTAAGAATCTCCAATTTTGTTTAATCAGTCCACAGGAGATTTTGCCAAAAGAATTTAGGCTTGTTTAGACAGGTTTTTGCTAGTTCTATTGTGTTTTCTTGTGTATCTCTTTCAGCAGTGTGGTGTTCCTTGCTTCCTACATATGAACCTTTCTGGTTAAGTGTGTGATGGAGGATGCAGGCTGACACTGTTCTTCTAGCATTCTCTACTGCAGCTTGTAGTTCTTCAGATCATGCAAGGTGAATGGTCAATCGTTCACACAAATAACATCCTAGGTTGAGTATCATCTTGGACCATGTCCTGGGCAGTTGACCACAGCTCAGACATTTTGCCTCATTATAGGGACTGTGGTAACATGACTAACAGTCCCAGGAGATGGACTTGGAACCTTGCGAATATTTCAGCATTGCATTGTTTCATCCAGTCTAGACAATTCATTGTTCTTCACCATCTTAAAATTACGGCTCAGCGAATTGGCATAAACCGTTATTTTTCAAATAATTTACCATCTGAGCAAAAAATGAATTACAATTAAAAACATCTGGAAAACTTTCCCCATCAATTTGGACAAATCCACTCACTATTATTAAATCTTAAATTGCATTATAGTTTATGCACTTTCATTTTAGTTATTTTTCTGCGGATGTATACTGGATGTGGGTCCTTAATGTGTTATTCTTTTTATTTTGTGTAATTGTTTTTGCTTTGTTTTTGTTTCTGTACTTTGTTCTCCTGGGTCATTATCCTAATTACAATGTTTGTTTCAAGATGGAGGGTACGGTTCAATTGCCACCTATGAAGATGGTGTCCAACTGCAGGGCAGGTCTCAGCTGTGTGGGGCTATTCAATGATGAATGTGACAGAAATTTATTTAAATGTTTACAGTTATCACAGTTAACAAATACAGTAAATTACCCCTGCCCCTTTCAGTCCCCTGGGTTCTTTTATAACATCAGCAGATGCTCTTTGTCTGATGGTAGATGTACCCAGGTTCTTCCACATAATTCTGGGGATACATTTACCCTGGTGCAAGGAGGATGATTCTGCTGAACATTTACATTTATCTAAATTTACCTATCTTAAAGAGCCATAAATTATGTAATGTATTTGCTACTTTTTCTGAAGTGCAATTTTAACAACTAATGGGTCAATTGAATTTCTCAAACAATCATTAAAAATGCACCTCAACTGTCAAAAGCAATGCTTGAAAATGAATTGGAACATTTTTCTAACAACATTTACTCATCAACTAGACTAACTGTACGTACACACCGCCACAGACTTGAGCTTCCAAAGAAGCTCTGGACGCCCTGTCAAGGACGCTTGTCAAAAAAGTACGGGGAAGCTTTAGACGCTTTGGGCGCTTTGGCCGCTCTGACGTGGTATGATCAGACTGTAAAAAATAGGGCAGGACTAGCATACGTAGCCTTAAATATATCCTGAGCAAATGAA
>JACXGM010001890.1:0-14552 GCA_016801145.1 Umbra pygmaea | reverse complement strand
TTGAAAGACAATATTTCCACCGGCTGTATGAAACATGTTAAAACATTGGTAAATTTAACTCCATTATCTTATGTTTTATGTGGAAGAGGGAGTACTCAGATTTAGATGGGTTCTAAATAGAACCCTTCTGTTCTTCTGAAGAATACGTCTTGGATTCCAAACAATCATTTAAGAACCCATTATTTCATGAATGGTTCTTTGAATAAAAAAGGTTATAGGGTGACGTCAGCCAAAATGGGCAGAAATAAGGTTGTAACGTCATATCTTTTTATTTTTTGTTTAAATGAAGCTTTTCAGAGAAAATGTAAGGTAAGTTAGCCTGACATAGTAAATTTCATTCATCACTAATAAGGGTACTTATAATTGTATAATTACTTATAAAAGTATAATTGTTTTATAACAATTACACTTAAAAATATATATATATATTTAAGAGACCCATGCTATTTATAAAAATGTCAGTAGATCTCATGCATAGCTTATTTGACGATCGTATAAGTCGTTTACCAAAACGTGGCTCATTTTAGCTTACATCACCGTACATAGAACTCTATGCATAGCAAAGAACCCTAGTCTTCTAAAGATAGTTTGTCAGATGAAAACAGTTCTAGGTGGAACATTTTCCATTAACATAGAACCCTTTTCTTAGTGTAATCTACATACTAAGAATAATTGTAAATAATATAACCAATACTATTTCAATTCAACCAAAGTTTACCAGTGGAAAACTAGATTCAAGCTATGGTTCATTAGGAGGCTGAATTAAGGTGTATTAAATTAACACTCAGTGTTTATCGCGCCAATGGGAAGCAAACACTGAGAGTGTTAATTTAACACTGGTGATTTTGCTGTGCATATGTCTCCCATACCATTCTTGTCTTTTGTTATCACACATTAAGGTAACAATAAAATAGATGTAACTAAGGGCGTAGGAACAAGATTGAAATAGGGGGGAAACCATATATTTTTCACAAATTGTTCTTATTATTGGGGGGGACCACATTGCCTGTCTGTAAGTGTTATGTCCCCCGTCCCCCCTTATTCCTATACGCCCTTGCATGTAACATGCATAAATATTTAAGAAAATGTGTAATTTGCTGTGTAGCCTATAAGCTAAACATAATGAGCATGCTTAACTCAATTATTACGGTTGGGTTAACCGC
Source organism: Umbra pygmaea (assembly GCA_016801145.1). Classification (NCBI taxonomy): domain Eukaryota; kingdom Metazoa; phylum Chordata; class Actinopteri; order Esociformes; family Umbridae; genus Umbra; species Umbra pygmaea. Next base: position 13,389 of record JACXGM010001890.1, on the reverse strand, counting down.
AGACTCAACAGAAATAATTAAGTTTACATTTAGGATTATGATCGTCTTTACTTTTATTAGTTGAATAACTTTGTGCGGATTGTTGCTTGCTATCCTGCGTTGTCTTTGGGCCGTTACCAAACCAAAAGCATTTACCCACACTCCCTAACAATTTGCTGAGAGTAATCAATTATGCAGGATACCAGCACGCACTGGGAAGGGAGATAGCAGAAACAATATGGCGACAGCCGCAGTTTCCCCTGAATATTTTGGACATCTGCAGTTCATTGCCGGGTTTCGGGATTTCTATTAATGCAGGAAAAGTAAGTAAATATTCAGTTGTCTTGTCCGGCTGGGTTTTGGAGGTAAATGGATCATGCTTCTCCCCTGTCTACAACATTGCAGCCCCAATGCCGCAGAGCGGTCCCCTTCTCAGCATCTTTGAGCCTTGCGTTTATGGATAGGGCTCCTTGCCAACGCTTGGGCAAATATGGATGGGATACAGTAACATGTAAGAATGACTGTCTTAGCTGAACAACGTTTGCTTATACTGCGGAAATGTTTGTAGATTGACAAATGTATCGGGGTGTTGGCCTGGCTCTGAACGGAATGACATTCCAATATATCAGAATGTGAAACATACGCATACGGTGGGATGTAGTGGCAGCACGTCAAACTTCAGTGCGTGTTGGCTCAACATCGACATGCATCCAGACAAAGTGCCGGTTTGCGCTTTGAGTCAACTTCTATTCCGCTCACCCTAATACATCATAAGATAATTTAACGGCAATTTTTCTGTTTTACCTCATGCTCACCACCCCTCTTAAATCCTCCCCCTTTGCTAAAAGAAAAATTGAGACGCTACTGGGCGAGATATGGCTCAGTTTAAGGGGTAAAGCGGCACCCCTTTTTCACCCCCCCCCTCCCAAATAGAGGCAGATATGTCTAACACTCACATGTTTTTGGAGCTGCATGTGTCGTTTAGCTAGGCATTGTTTTTGTGTAAGGTCCTTACTGATGTTTCGGGAGTTTACACAATCCTAATTGTGTGTAACAATACCATTTGCTTCTGATGTTGAGGATGAGAATTTCGTGTCAAAACAGTTACATGACATTCATGAAATTACGTATACTTCCCATATGACCTGCATGTTTTCTAATGGACTTGTGCCCCATAGAAGCCTACTCACAAGCATCCTCCAGGCTACTGCAGTATTTTAAAGACTTTGGCCCACACACCGGGTTCAAGGCGCACGCGTTTGTAAACAGTGCAAGCATAAGCTATAATGCAAAGTCATACTCATAGACGGAAAATATTACCATTTTATGACAAATTGACCAATAGGGTGGATATTTGTAAATAACTGTTTTACATAGAAAGTCTTATTAGACTCATTATATAATATTTAATATATTTTTATATATATATATATATATATATATTATATAATTAATAACAAATTCAGGTGCTATTCAATAAATGTTTGTCCTGACATGGGGCAACATGACAAGTTTACTGTATGACCTCCATCGTTGGCTGGTCTTTAAGTAGCCCATAATGTATGCTATTTATTACAGGCTCATGGAATTTAGAAGAATATCAACTCGATGGTAATTTATTGGCAATGTCCTGTGTTATTGAATCAGTTGTGACATTTATATTTTACAACGCTATGAAAAAGGCACTTTCTATATTTGTAGGCCTAAAGACACCGGATTTGTTTTCTGCTACACTTTGTCGGCCGGTGTGGACTACTCTATCGAGTTGCGTTTCTCTCCTTAATCGATCTCCACTCCCTTGCCCCTCCTCTTCAGGTATGTCTCCACGATGTCCGATGCTCTCAGTTTCATCGTCCTTAGCCCTCTTCTCAATCATGAAATGAAACAGTTGTGATAAATTGACACTGGCCTAGGCTACTCTACTGGACGAGTTGTGCGTTTGGGATTTTTCTTGGCATAGAGGACACACGTTAGAAGACCCGGGCGAGCGCTACCTTTGAGACTGCATCAGTGGTGCTGAAACGGTCCGCGACAGCAGCGCTATCGAATGAGACCGTGCTGCGGCTTCTAGAACCGACTGGAGTTTTCTATATTCTACGTTTCAATTTCATACTATGTAAAATCCCTCAATGGACTAATTAATCGGTAGCTACATATACAAGCATGTTACAGTTATGATATTAGTAAATACGCATGCTTATAGATTTCGAATGTCTGGGACAGAATCAACATCACCGTTGACTCTTTTCGACTGAAAGATCTCGTAAGTACCAGCTAAACTTTTTTTGTTTATTAGGCTATTAAAGGTTGTGCATCAGAGTGTCCCTGCGCTCTTGGAATGTGGTTGCCTATTTCATTGATAATGTTCACCTGTAGCCGGAACGAGGACTAAATGAATAGCCTTGGTTTAGCCTAGAAAAACCAGGAAACCTCTATGTAATAATTGGCTATAGGCTATGTAAAATTAGGTCTTAATTTGTCCAGTGGTCCAGCGGTTTTGTAAATCACCTTGAATGTATAGGCTACATTGATGTAGCATTTGTCGAAGGAGACATGGAGACTGCACCCGTTTCGCGTTACTTAAAACGCTGAGTTAGTACAGGCAATTTCATAGTAATCACTGTCAGCGTTTTAGAAAATCTTTATTTTACGGATTTGCACGTATTTGTTTGTCTTTAGTCCATTCATATCCAGACGTTGCTCTATAATGCACCTCTCCGTGATGCCGGTGAATTCAGCCTGAAAATGTTCACGACTCTTATTAATTCGTCATGGACAGATAGGCAGTAATGATATGTTCTTCCGTCAGTTCGCCCCTACAACTTAAAGTTGAATGTGAGGGAAAGATCCAACGGCGATCATGGTTAATATGGCGAAGATCTTCAGAATAATAAAACAGAAACAGTGTAGGCCTATATTATGTACAAGTTAACCCCGACATGTTCACTTTATTCAGCTCAATAAAAAATGAGCCGGATTGGGCATAGCATACTGTAGTTTGTATTATAGAGACGACTCGCTGTACCCGTTTAGAATTAAGAGGAACTAACTTGAAGATCCATGTCGATTGTCAAGGAAAGTAAGAGGTTCTCAAGTAACCATATGGCAAAATTCTAAACCCCAAAACTATATTCAATGCTGTTTCTATAATAAAGAAATGTAAAACCACAGAACCATTAAGTTAATATTTTGATAGCCTATAAATTTCACAGGGTACCATGGTTAAAAGTTAGCCTAGCCATTGAAATATGGACTTCAATATTCATTATGATGATGATTGAAAATGTATTTAAACCAATAGATAAGGTTCTATATACTAATAAATGTAGTTTATTTTGGCTGGTAAATATAGCAGTTTTCAACAGAAACAACATTCACAATAATGAAAATTGAACTTGTATGGTCGCTACTCTAAAATAATAAACATTTTCCTAAGGTTTTAAGAAGAACTATTAAAAAAGTTGCTATATAGCCCCTAATGAGGGTTTCCCTATGGTTAAAAACCCATTGGGGACTATGAATGTAGACCCCTTTTTGTGGTTCTTTATATAATCTTTATGGAAAAATAATGTATAACAAACCTTTCTTAATCTAAATGGTTAGACGTAGGTTCTATTGAGTAAAATTACAAGCATGTTTACAGTGTCACTTCGTATAAATGAAGAGCTCAAATAGTCTTACAGGTGCACTGTGATATACTGGAGTCCTTGCAAATATAACAACATGTAAAAAAACAAAAGTGAGATTTCCAGAAAGTCCTGCTTGAAAGGATGTAAATGCAGGTGATAGACCTTGTTCCCTTCAGAAGCAGTACAGGTCACATGGGACTAGGTGAAAGCCCAAGCCACAGACAGTCAGATGCTGAAGGTGTCATTAATTCCTCTCCCTGCAGGGTCACCAAGGTCATCACCATGCTAGTGTCAGCGCTGCTATGAATGAATGAAACAGGTTTGTGTCACAGCTCTCTGTGAGCCCTGCAAAGACAGCCTTGATTTATGTGCCCTTTATCGGTTTGAGAGAGAACAATAGAGAGAGGGTGTCTAGCCCGGGTTCCAAATGACTGCACATCCTCTCTGGATGCTCTGATGGGTCCCTATCTGACTCTAGAACATTCCACCAGACAGTCAGAACCCAACACAACAACGTTTCCTACACGCGGAACTAAAAGGTGTTGTTACATCTGATTGCATTTAGTGTAATACTTTCCTAAATAACATTTAAACTTGACCTCTACCTGTTTTCTCCCCTCTCCCCCTCAGATGTCCTGGATGAAACGTAAATAAAGCAGAAACAGCTGTAGGATGAAAACATGGCTGCGGCCGGTCTTCCACCCCCCGGACCTGACAGCTTCAGGGAGTTCACGCGCGAGTCGCTCCATGCTATTGAGGAGCGTCAATTCCAGCTCAAGATCAAAAAGCCCAAACCCAAGACGGACAGCAGTCACCGCGATGAGGAAGAGGAAGAACTCCAGCCCAATGGAGATCTGGAGGCAGGGAAGTCCCTTCCCTTCATCTACGGGGACATCCCCAATGGGCTGGTGGCTGTACCACTGGAGGACTTGGACCCTTATTATATGAATGAGAAAGTGAGTTCCTTCCCCACTCAGCCCCTCTCAGGTCTGGGTATGACCAACTGATCTGTTCCCTTTAGTGAGAAGAGTGGTGGGAGGGTTGTGGGGTACGGTGGAAATGGCTAATACTGCAGTAGAACTTGGTTAAAACATCATGTGGATAGTGCTGTAATCACATCTTTATATACATTTATATGAGACAGTTATAAATCCTGATGTGTAGATATTACATTTTTATTAAATTAATGAGATTATATGAGAAACTATCTAGAATGGCTTGGCTATGAGCACATTTAAAATCAAAATTGTTAATAAGAAACCTCATACAGGAAAAAGTAAATTCTCAATAGACAAAATACAGATTTATCTTCCACGTTGTTGTACCAATCACCAAGGTAGAAAATAATAATAATAATAATAATATATAATAACCTTTATTTTCTATAGCGCCTTTAAATGTACATCTCAAAGCGCTGTACAAAGACAATTAAAATAGACAAGATACAACAAAAAATGGCACTGAATCCACAGCAAAGATGACCTTGAGGTATTGCGTTTCTCTTTAATACTGTATTTTGGCCACTGAGTGGTGATTAAAGACGGTGGATGCGTGTTAAGGCTCACATAGAGCTTATTAGAGATGTTATACGTGCTCTTGCTAGCACAGTTAACCGGACGGTGCTAGCGGGTCTGATAATTCTGCAGTGAAGGTCTGAATCTCTGGACCGCAGGACTCTTTGGTAATGCTTATGTAGTCTTATGGGTTGATTGATGGTCTGTTGATGCACTTTACTGTAAATGTGCTGGTGGATGCTGGCAGCAGAGATGGGCCGAATGGGCCTCTCTGAATATGTGCTATCAGTGCTCCTACTAATTTAATTTGCTAGTGAGGAAAATTGCTTGCTGGAATCATGAGTATGTTCTGTCGAAGCAGATTATCTGCGTGTGTATGTATGTGTGTGTGTGTACAGTGTGTGTTTAGGGGGAATGTGTGTATGTATTATTTAACATTTCACACATTTGTGAACAAATGCTTGCACTTTACTTTTTGTTTTCTTCCACTAACACTGCTGAGAATACCTTTATAGAATATAATATACTTATTAATACTATGTTTTGTGGTTATCCCAACTATTTATGTTAAGATAAATACACTACCTGTTAGCGGTTGTGGAAAACAATGTCTAATCTATGACTAACACGTCAGTTGTAATTTCAGTTTAGTGTTTGCCTTCTACTTAATATTTCCACTTATGTTTAAGACTATCAGGTCCTAAAAGTACAATTAATTTGGCCCTGATTAAAGTTGTTTATTTTTTGCATAACATCTCTTAGTTTCCTGCTAAATTCGTAAGGCATTTAGGTATTTCTGAGGTGTTTTTACCAGGCATGAAGCTTAGTGTGTCGTGCTGCTGTGTTCAGGTTGTAGAGGTGAGGTGGGGGATTTACAGACTAACTGTCCTATCAGAGCAGTGGATTTCAAATCTCTCCTTGGGGATCACCAGACCTTTCAAATTTTATTCTAGAACTGAACTCCTGTAGCTTATCTGACGCATTTAATCAATGGTTTGACAGTTCGTTGACAAGTTGAATTAGGTGTGCTTACTCTAAATGTTTAAAATACATCTGGCAGTCCCTGAATTAGATCACCATGAGGGAGGTGCTCTGACACTAAGAAACTATAAGTTTGTGACTATGTAGAGCAATATCGGCAATGTCGGATGGACACATTTTCATGAAGAAGCTTTTATCTCAGGTTTTCCTTTGGGTGTGCAAGCTTCTACATGCTCCTTCATGCTCCTTCATGCTCGCTTATGCTCCTTCATGCTCCTTCATGCTCCCTTATGGTCCTTCATGCTCCTTCATGCTCCTTCATGCATGTCCTTCTCTGAACACACTGTGAGACCTTCCACAGCTACAGCTATGTTCACCAGACAAATATCATTAGTCCCCCCAGTTGTACAACCACAATATTATATCATAAATCAGCTGCTAGGCTTTTGACTTGGACAAGCAGGATGTCACACATCATGCCGGTGCTGAAGGCCCTTCATTGGCTTCCTGTTGGTTTTAGAGTACATTTTAAAATTTTGGTAATTACTTTCAGAGCCTTGCATGGTCAAGCTCCCTCTTACATCAAGGATCTATTACATATGCATTCTCCTTGTCGGTCTCTGAGGTCTTTAGGCCAAGATCTTTTAAAGGTTCCCAGGACACGCCTTAAGACAAGGGGTGACCGTGCTTTCTGTGTTGTGGCTCCAAGGCTCTGGAACTCGCTCCCTTTATCACTAGGAGTTCCGTCAAATCTTTTAAAAAACACTTAAAGACTCATCTTTTTGGGCAAGCTTTTAACTAACAATAATTTTTATGGAAATAGACTGTATTACAGTTGTGTATTTGTACAAGATTTTTTCTTCTATATTTGTTATTTTATTTTACTGTTCTACTGTTTATTTTTATTACTGCGCAGCACTTTGTGACCTTCCTTTTCTGAGAAAGGTGCTATACAAATAAACTTTACTTACTTACTAATACACAAGTCACAAAATCTCTTATTTAGCAAAAGTCAAAGGTTTGCTTTCACTATAGCCCTGGATGCAACAGTCGAGTTTTTAATATTTAGGCTATGGGCCATCGTACCTCAGTCTCCACTAGCCAGTGTCATCCTAGTCCAACTATGTCCTTAGACAATGGGTGATTGGAGACAGGCTGGCTGCTGGGCTCACCTTCAGAGTGGTAGAGGAGTTTCCTGGGTCAGGCTGCTGGGCTGTCTGTGGTGGAGGATGGAAGACGGGGTTGGGGTCAATTCCATATTAAATTCAGTTTTTTAATATTATTTCAGGAAATAAACTGATTGTTATTTAATAACTAAAGAAATGTGCAATGTAATTTAAAAATGATTTTTCATTTTAGTTGTTGCAATTCCAAAATTACTTAATGAAATGTTTGAATTGATATAAAAAAATGATCCCATCCTGTGCTGTGCTGTGCTGTGTTGGAGTGCTGGACTGGACTCTGGGCATGCCTGGACTGGACTGGGGGTTGGCATCCTGTTAAATAATATTTCCAGACATTTTCCAGTTCATCAGTAATATTCTAACCCTTCATAACAACATTTTGAAACCTATTAAAAAAAAGACATTTCTGAGGGTTTAGAAATCCAACCCAGGATGTGTGTATCCACAGAGATCTGCAGTTGCAGCCAGATGGAGCTGAGGGTGGGGAACAACTTCCACGTTTCTTACCTTTCTGCTTTGGGCGCTCAGCGCTGATTTCTGGAGCATAATCTCAGTTCCTGTCCTCCCTCGATCCCTATCCATTTCTGTGTGTGTGTGTGTGTGTGTGTGAATGTGTGTGTGTCTGTTGTGTGTGAATAAGTGTGTGTGTGTGAATAAGTGTGTGTGTGTGAATAAGTGTGTGTGTGTGTGTGTGTGTGAATAAGTGTGTGTGTGTGAATAAGTGTGTGTGTTTGTGTGAGTAAGTGTGTATGCGTGTGTGTGTGATTGCATGCTTCTATAACAACTCTCACTTTGCCCTGCCAAGGTCTGTTACCTTTCCCAACATACTGTATGTAGGCTGTGTGTGTGTGTGTTTTTGTGTGTGTGGCCCCATTTAGAGCGCAGAAAACAAACCATGAGTTACAGAATGAACACACACACACACAACAACTAACACTCTTACACACAACCACACACACTACAACAAAAACACAAGCAGAACCATTACCACATACACACAACAATATACACAACCAAACACACACACAACCACAATGACAGTCAGACAGGACAATGGACCTCTTGGTCCGTGGCCACAGCAGTAGGCTCCTCCCTCTGTCCTTCCTTCCATCCACATCTTCAGCTTTTATCACACCTATGAGAGCCCTGGTATGCATATTTATGAGTCGCCTAAATAGCACCTCCTTTACCACTCATCTTCAGGTTCCTCCTCTCATCTTGGCTGCCAGTCCTCTGCTCTCATCCTCTTCTTATCCACCTGTCTCCCCATATGCGTGTTCCTTTTTTAGTATTTAGTCTCATCGAACAGGTGGGATTAATCCTGAATGCTGATTGGCTGATAGCTGTGGTATATGTAAGGATTATATCACAAACCCCCACTTTAATGCTCTCTTAAACCAGTTACCAATGCAATTTGAGTTTTAAAATGTGATGTAATTGGTGTAATGATGTAATGGTCTCACATACCATGTCTATCAGTGAATCTGCAACTCTGTGATGCGTTGTGCTTTAAGAAAAGTTTTTTAGCCATGGTACTATCTCTATTCTGAAAAAGTTGTGACCCATTATTAACATATTATGTGATGTTTTACTTGGTGAATTTAATTTATTTTTAAAAATATACTCATCTAAATCTGCTGACTGCAGCACACACCAAACACCAACTTTTCTTTTAATAACACTAAGTAAGCATTTGGGCACTGAAGACACCAGTTGGTTAAGTTTAGCTAGCGCAATATTCATCCATTATGCATGTCCTCAGGTGCGCTACTTCACACGGCCTTATTTTGAGCATCATAATGCGCCACACATTCTCAATCAGAGACAGATCAGAACTGCAGGTAGACCATACACTCTCTGCTTACGCAACCATGCTCTTGTAATCCGGGCAGAATGTGGTTTGGCGATGTCCTGTTGGAAAATGCATGGACGTCTCTTGAAGAGACGATTTCTGGATGGCAGCATATGTTGCTCCAAAATGTGTACATATATTTCTGCATGAATGGTGCCCTCACAGATGTGCAAGTAAGTTTAACTCCATTCCATTTACTCCAGTCCATACATTAATATGAGCCCATCCTCCTAAATTAAGTTGAATCAAATTCCACTGTTGTACATGTGTTATATATATATATGTGTGTGTACATGTGTGTTACTGTGTGCTAATATGTGTTGTGTGTGTGTGTGTGTGTGTAAAATGTGTGATACTGTCAGCTGCAGTGAAATCTTATCACAGCACACATTCCGCGTGAACACAGGCTGGTGGTGGCATCGGTGTGTGTGTGTGTGTGTGTGTGTGTGTGTGTGTGTGTGTGTATGAGAAATGCAGTGGCTGCAGTTCCTGTTCTGTGCTGTGATGGAGGACAGAGGAGTGCATGCATGGGAAATGTCTGGAGTGATGAGGCAAGGCTAACGGCCCCTGGAGTCACACAGGGAGGGTGTGTGCATGTGTGCGTTAGTGTTTGTGTAAGGTTGAGGGCGCGTGTGTGGATGATTACGTGGGCACTTGTCTGAGAATGTGACGGTGCACGTGCGTTTGTTTGCCTGTGTATTTGAAGGTGATGAGGTTCAAGTTGTTCAGCATGTAGATGGTACCACAGTGAACTCAAAGTGGGTCAGATATTTCCGGTCGGATGCTGTCTAGAACTGTTCCATTTGATGATACAGCATTGTGTTTTATACACCGCGTGTAGAACTGGAGAACAAATGGTGGTTGACTTTAGGATGCCTGCATTTGCTTGACAAAATCTTCAAAACACATTTGATATTTTTACACTTTTTTTTTCTTAGCACACGCCTTTAATCTGTTCCGCTGATAAAATAGTCTCAAATTTGAAACAAAAAAGTCTGGTTGTGAATGGTAGTCTTGAAGAGCTTTCAATAGTGATTTGTTGGACTGCTAAACAAACGTTCTGTGGACCAGTGGTCATAGTCCATCTATTGCTTTGTATTATATCGAACTATTTGTTGTTAGCATAACATTATACTGTAGCAGTGCCCCTGCTTGCCATCTCCTATGCAACTATGGACTGCATCATAGTTTTTCCTAGACTCTGGCACCAACAATGTATTGCTTGCTCTTTTGGGTTTTAGGCTGGATATCTGTATAAGCATTTTGTGACCACTGCTGATAAAAATGGCTTCATAAAATACTTTTTGGCAACCTTTGTGAATCTCTGTTACAGTGAATGCAAAAAATAAACAATACAAAAATGAGCCATATTTTGGGCTCAAAATTGAGGGGGAGCCATATGGCAACCCTACACTGAATATTTCAGTGGATAATAGCACTGAGCCTCACAGGTACACAAGAATCTTGGACCACTCCTCCATGCAGCACATTTCAATACCTTACAAAACCTTACATGTCAAAACCTTGCATGGCTTTTATTGTCTTAAATGCCATTCCACTAGTAGCAAAACAGCCCCAAAGCATCACTGATCTACCACCATATTTTACTCTGGGTAACAGTCCTTTTGTCACTAAACATCCCGATGGTGTTCACGGCCAAAACGTTACATTTATTTCTCATTAGACCACAACAAACAATTTTTTTTGTGTCGCTTTAAAACACTTAGAAAACTTAAGGCACTACAATATGTGTGTTGAGCTCAGTAAGGCTTTCATGTATCCCATCCCGAAAGCAATTTGACATGAAGTTGCCGTCTAACAGTAGATTTTACCTCCTTCATCATCTTACCCTGAGCATAAGGGCAAGATGCATATGTCCCCTTCCTGGCAAATTTGAAACTGTTCCAGACTTCTGAAACGTTTAGATTAGTGCCGTATTTGTGCTTAGTGTTATTTTTCACTGTTTATTTTTTCAACCCATTAAAAGATCTGTGTAGGTGATGAACCATCTGTCTTCTTAAAGCTGAAAGCTCTTTGGTTTTACCCATGGTGATGGATGCCCATGGATGACGAAGGGTTTTTACATGTGTACGACTTATCTTGATTTCTGGGAAACAGCAAATGGTAAAAAGCATAAATACAGTTCCTGGAGACTGAGACCAACTAAAAAGCAAAGATTTCATAATTTTCAAAGATTTCTTTTTATATTTTCTTTGGAGGGGCCAATACTTCAAAACCTATGAAAATCATGTTACTGAAAATGTTTTGTTTTTAAGAAATTGCTGTTTAGAATTTATAAAAAAGTATACAGCATCTCCTCTGTTTCAGCCTATCGTTTGACACTTTATTGTGCTCTTTATTTTTTGCATTCTGTTTTGCTCAATTTCATGAATGTTATCAATACCTCTCTAGTTGATTTGGCAAACAAATTGAAAGAATCGATATTGCTATCTGCATTGTGGGGTTTAAACAGGTTAAAAGCCAAGGTTGATTCTCTTCAAGCACCTCCAGTTATTGTATGATTGGGTAAATGGGGCTAATAGGCTGACCCATTCTGACTACCCAGGTAAACTGATGTGACCCTCCTGTAAATCATAAGAAGTGTTACCAGCATCTTTGTGGCAGGCTACTGCAGTCCTCTCTCTGGTTGAGTACCAACAGATCATTTACAGACTGCTGCTGATCACACAGAGACAACGTCCAGAATGTCTTTCATACACTTCTCATATCCTATCGCTAGGAGACACACAGGTGTATTAACACACTTCCTGTCATGCCAGGACTGTGATTTTAAAAAGACAACATTTGGGAGTAGAAAGTACATTATGCCCTCGTCTGTATACTTTCTCTGGGGTGTAGTAAATGAGAGCGAGGGCCAGGCTTTAGTGTCTGATGACACAGCATCCTCCTATACTGGGGGGGCAGCGGGGGAGCAAACCACACCGCACGGGACATCTAGAGGGGACTGCTGTTCCATGGAGTTTGCCTGCCTTTGTGTCTGTACATGTGTGTGGGAGGAAGGAGTAAGGAAGTGGGTTTTGTTGGATAATGATGTGTTAGCATGAAGTGTGGATGCCTACATGCTAGCTGGTAGCATAAATGGTTCACTTCAGAAGCAGTAATGTACTTCCTAGTCTGGATGTATTAATTCACAATGTTTAGCAAGGTTTGGGGGGGGGGCGGATAGGGAGTGATCAAACTGAAGGTGAGCTCACCCAAATGTGTTTCTGTTCACAAAGGTCATTGATATATCTTGGACTATTATTTACACCAAATCATCAATGAGTTCAGGTGTTTAAAGTACCTAAGTTACTCCCTCATGATATAACCTACATTGATATTCTTTAGCTGTGTTACTATTATATAGCCTACATGGATATATCCAGCTGTGTTACTATGGTATAGCCTACATGGCTATTTTCCAGCTGTGTTACTATAAAATAGCCTACATCGGTATTCTCCAGCTGTGTTACTGTGATATAGCCTACATGGATATTCTCCAGCTGTGTTACTATGATCTAGCCTACATGGAAATTCTCCAGCTGTGTAATTATGGTATAGCCTACGTGGATATTATCCAGCTGTGTTACTATGGTATAGCCTACATCGGTATTCTCCAGCTGTGTTACTGTGATATAGCCTACATGGATATTATCCAGCTGTGTTACTCTGGTATAGCCTACATGGATATTATCCAGCTGTGTTACTATGAAATAGCCTACATGGATATTATCCAGCTGTGTTACTATGATATAGCCTACATGGATATTATCCAGCTGTGTTACTATGATATAGCCTACATGGATATTCTCCAGCTGTGTTACCAGGACATAGCCTACATGAATATTCTCCAGCTGTGTTACTATGGTATAGCCTACATGGATATTCTCCAGCTGTGTTACTAGGATATAGCCTACATGGATATATCCAGCTGTGTTACTGTGATATAGCCTACATGGATATTATCCAGCTGTGTTACTATGATATAGTCTACATAGATATTCTCCAGGTGTGTTACTATGGTATAGCCTACATGGATATTATCAAGCTGTGTTACCCTGGTATAGCCTACATGGATATCCAGCTGTGTTACTATGATATAGCCTACATGGATATTCTCCAGCTGTGTTACTAGGATATAGCCTACATGAATATTCTCCAGCTGTGTTACTATGGTATAGCCTACATGGATATTCTCCAGCTGTGTTACTAGGATATAGCCTACATGGATATATCCAGCTGTGTTACTA
>JACXGM010001889.1:0-50717 GCA_016801145.1 Umbra pygmaea | reverse complement strand
ACAGGATATACCCACATAGAGGAAGGCTACAATATATACAGGATATACCCACATAGAGGAAGGCTACAATATATACAGGATATACCCACATAGAGGAAGGCTACAATATATACAGGATATACCCACATAGAGCAAGGCTACAATATATACAGGATATACCCATATAGAGGTATCCTACAATATATACAGGATATACCCACATAGAGCAAGGCTACAATATATACATGATATACCCACATAGAGAAAGGCTACAATATATACAGGATATACCCACATAGAGGTATCCTACAATATATACAGGATATACCCACATAGAGGAAGGCTACAATATATACAGGATATACCCACCTAGAGGTATCCTACAATATATACAGGATATACCCACATAGAGGTATCCTACAATATATACAGGATATACCCACATAGAGGAAGGCTACAATATATACAGGATATACCCACCTAGAGGTATCCTACAATATATACAGGAAATACCCACACAGAGGTATCCTACAATATAAACAGGATATACCCACATAGTTATCCTGCAATATATACAGGATATTCCCACATAGACGTATATTATAATCCTGCTCACACTATTGTTCTGCCCCCAACACATTTTTCCTTTACTTTTCTTTTATTCTTTGCCATTAAGCAGACACTTCTATACAGAACTACAGTATGTATAGTTAATGCATGCATCTTAAAATGGCTACGGGGGAACCCGAACAGTAAGAGTAAGTAAATGTTAATTAAATGATGCAGTGCTGGGGAAAAAAGTATCCAAAATTATCTGGACAGTGACACATTTGTTTTGTTTTATTTCAAATTATACAATGAGTATGTTTTAAATGTTGATAGTATTGTGCCAGAAGTATTTTTGAAAATTGACTTAACAACTGTTCATTTTTAGGCAGCTGTGCTTGTTTGAAGCAATATTGCATTCACAATAGGGCTTTCTTATGAGTTTTTTCCACCAGTGGACTCGGGACTGTGGATGCCAAAGTATGTTTTTACAGAACCACCTGACGCCATTTTGGTCGTCATTCATTGTATCATAATGAAGATCTCACCTGCTAGTTTTTCAGTTGTACAAATGCAGAAGAGAAGATGACTTGGTTGGGGTGCTCTTTGAACATGTTCCAGTGTTTTTAACGTTGCACTGTCTCCTTCAGTTCACAGCAGTGCCGGGTGGAACTGATGAGATTGAGCAAGCCACCTATTGTACAACCCAGCCCATCGTTGGAGCACTGTGACCTCAACTCACATCTCACCATGTAAGTACTGGTATGTGTGTTTGGGCCAAGAGCAAAATTTGTTTTTATCTGATTATATATTCTTCCCACAATCTTTGTAGCTGCATGTATACATGAGCCCATTTTAAAATGTTTAAGTGTGTCATATGATAGATTCTGACAAATGTGTTTTAGGCTGAGTCTGATCGAGGAAGATGTAGATACAGTGCAGGAAGAAAAGTTTGAAATCGAAGACTTTGAGAGCAGCGATTCTGACCATGACACTGCCTTTATACTGGTATTACCTACTTGGGCACACTCACCCAGACACAACCATGCATGCTATTTTGTTGTTCTCTAACCTATTGTTCTTTCCCCCACTTTTGTCTCCAGCCATCTACCCGTCACTCTACCAGCTTTTTAGAGGAGTTATTTGAGTGAGAAAAAGGACAACAGAGAAAAAATTAAGAACCAAGATTTGGAGTTGCATACAGTGTTTTGGACATTGAATAAATAGAGGTGCCTTATAATATAAATATGTTTCAAATAGGTCATAGGACATATTTTCATGGTTCATGTCAGACATGTTTGATGCTGTTTTGTTTGCTTGTTTCAAATTCCTGGTTGTTTCCAACCACTAAATGTGACTGAATGCACAATTTTTCCTATGGTTTTCTGTTGCTTATTATGATGCACAAAATTGCAGTATTGGTCTGAGTTAGGATTGATTAGTTAATTGTACAATTAGCTACTGTGTTTTTTTTACTGCATTGTTCAAATATTTTCTCATATCTAAACAAGTCCAACAATCACTGTTATGTTGTGTATTTAGTTTGATGACCTTTCACAAATTTGTTTATACATTTTCAAGCCTGTTACCGTCACTTGTTGACTTTTTTCTTGCCATAACATGATCACATCATGCGTAATTAAATTAATAAAATGTTTCGTGTCATTTACTGGTTTAATGCACAGGCTTAACTATCTAGGTCAATTTGATAATAAACATGAATTAAACGCTATCTCAACTTTGCGCGCCACGGATGACGCGAAGTACCAGTTTGTTGAATCATGTGACCACCTCATTGCCGTAATTTTCGCGCCATAGTGAAGCCACGCCTTCGGTAACAGAACTACGCTGTTTGATTGGTGCGTATAGCTCACAGACTCGCGCCTGTTTTTGCAGTGGGACTTCCAACCTGCCGAATGAGTTGTCTCCCGGCGTGGAAACAAAATAATATTTGTTTTTAAAGTGTATATTTAGGTTGAAGTCAAGTTACTGGACATATTTAATCTGCAAGCATGGCTCCTAAGGATTATTTGGCTGAAAAAGGTACAGTGTACTATTTTCTACTAACTTCAGCTATCGTGGCCAGCCCACTTACATTGTGTTGTAGACCCATATCTTACTGCCCAGGCATTAATTTAATTTGGATCAATGTAGTCAAGTGAATTACTTATTTTAGAGTCTCAGTAAGTAACCAGCACACCCACAAACCGGGAAAAGAAGTACGTTTCTATAATACAATAATTCTTTTTTGGACTTCTGAAGTAGTACTGTATGTCATTTGGTAACAAGAACGGGCATTTGTTTCGTATTTTGGGGTGTTTTTCTAATGACTAGTCGCTAACTGCATATGTCGTTGGGATTTAACGTATTGTAGTTACAG
The DNA here is from genome assembly GCA_016801145.1 of Umbra pygmaea. Taxonomy (NCBI): domain Eukaryota; kingdom Metazoa; phylum Chordata; class Actinopteri; order Esociformes; family Umbridae; genus Umbra; species Umbra pygmaea. The sequence continues at coordinate 47,812 of JACXGM010001889.1, read as the reverse complement.
TAGAGGTTTGCGTGATGGTGTACAAGTCTTGGTTACTACTGGTGACCCAAACACTAAATATTATTAGTACGGTAACTTTTAACTTTAGGAGTTTTAAAGTGTTCTGGCTTAGTCGTCTAATTCACAACGTGATCTATCTACTTAAAATGTTTCTGCAGTAATAGTGAGACAACTGGATGGGTTGAGGACGATTCCATCCGGTAATGTACAGTCGGGCTGTGTTGTAGCCTGCTGCTTTCAGTTCATTACCCCGGATGGAACTGAAGTCATGAGGACAAAGAGCTGCCGAGCACATGGTCCAGGCACATCTTCATAGTTGCATTGGTTGTGAACAATAACATGAAAACCACCTCAAACTGATTGAATTCATCGAGTGTTAACTATTTTTTTGCACTTACGTTTCCCTTTTCGTAGTTGTATGTCGTGTAATTATAATAAGTGTCTGGCTAATGGTTAGCTTAAGTAGCATCCATACGCATGGGCAAAGCTACGCTTCTCATCCGCGTAAGGTGGCTTTGTTGGCAGGCAGCTGGGAATGGGCGTCATGTTTGTGTTTAGCGAATAGATTTTTGGTTGGATGCTCATAGTGCATAAGTTCTTAGTCCATGGTGGGAATGGCAGTGATTTCGAAATGGCACATACTGACCCTGAAATTTGACTTGACAACACAATGAGTTTATTTGGAACTATTTTCTTAGCGGAGGATTATGTGTAGTGACCGGACTCAGGCCATGTGCTGCTTTGTTTACAAAAACATCAGAATGAAGAAAACGGTGGGAGAGGTCGCGTTTTACTTCGAATGATAAAGTAAGTTTCAATACTGTGTCGCTAAAGTTGGGTTTTGTTTTGACGTATCAGAGTGGGAAATGTCTAAAGGTAACGTTAGTAAACATGTTAGATGAGAGGGGGTCGCTACTGTCCCGAAAAGATGGACGCCGAGTTTGCTGTTGGCACGAGTTAAATTTAAGGTTTAACCATTCTGTTAGCTACCTGGACGGAACCATTCGTTTATAGGGGGATCATTTAAGCTGATCTGAAGTAAAGGGACACCACTCAAATATAAGCAATAGTGGCTCGTCGATATTTTGTGGGGTGTTGTGTTACCCAACAAAGGGGGGTAGATAGAGGTCAACAAACCCCTGATAACAATTCTAATGTACCGGTATACAGCTTATTACCTGAGAATGAATTTGAAACTGAAATATGGGAGCTGAAGTGTAGTTTGCTTACATTGTTTGGCCATAACACATGCACTCCAGTTCAGGCCCAGGTCTTGCTCTGACTGAATGATGCACAGCATTCAATATGAAGGTACTGAATATTTTCTGTCCCACCTTTCCCTCAGAAAAGTGCAAGAAGTTCCTTCAAGAGTTTTACAGTGAGGATGACAATGGAAAGAAGGTGTTCAAATATGGTGCTCAGCTTGTGAGTATGATACTTTCTTTTTGACTTCCTGTAACATATTGCCTGGGTTCTTGTAGATCCAAAGTCTCTAATTGTTGTAAACTGTGATTGCATGGTTAATGATACTTGTTTCTGAAGAAATGATCAGTAAAAAATGAATGAACTTACTGTAATTGTTACTTTCTGCCTTGGAAGGCTGAAACATTTGCCAGTTTTGCATAAACACTCCCCTTGAACAATTGCTGACATCGCTTCTGTTACCATACTGGTCTGTAGGTGACCTTGGCCCACAGGGAGCAGGTGGCGTTGCAGTTGGAGCTGGACGATGTGGCCGAGGAGGACCCTGAATTGGTGGAGAGCATCTGTGAGAACACCAAGCGCTACACAGGGCTGTTTGCTGATGCCATCCATGAGCTGCTGCCTGAGTACAGAGAGAAAGAGGTAAGCCTGCAGTATACTAGCTGTTCCCGACCTGGCGCGTGCCAAGTCTGTAGTAGAGGTCGGCTAATACAATCAGACTGGGCGTTTAATTACGGACGATTATGAGTTTTCAAATTAATTACTAATCTGCAATTTCCCGGTGTCATGGACAAGTTTCCAATCTTACCATCATGGCAACCTAATCATCCCCGTCTCTCAATTGGCTCATTCATTACCCCCCTCCCACTCCTCTCCCTTCCCACAGGCTGTTGCTGCAAATGAGAAAGTGTTCTCAGTCAACTTGCCTGGTAGAATAGCGGTTAAACTAAAAACGAATAATCGGTCGATTAATCGGTATCTGCTTTTTTGGTTTTCCAATAATCGTTAATCGTATCAGCCTTGAAAAATCATAATCGGTTGACCTCTAGTCTGTAGCCTCTCCTCAATTGCGACATCTCTGTTCAGGAAAAGACTGCAACTAGTGTCGCGAGCACCACACACGAGAATAAATAGTTAAGGCGCTCCCATGATGTCACTTTGGCCCACGCCAGGTCAGCAACAGCTAGTATACTGAACGCTGTATTCTTTTCTTTTTTGACTGAACAATATAAATCGTATTGCAGGTAGAAAGGCATGTAAGGGTGACGGAAATGGACAGCAACTCAGGGGCTCAAATTGTTGTTGCCGGTGGCTCGTGTGGTCCAGGGGTGTGGATCTTAGTGTCAAACTCTCACAGAGAGCTACTCTAGTTTGGGTTATACTAACACAAGCCCTCTGACCTGAACAACAACATCCAACCAAACAGGCCAAACACACTCATTTGTAGGGGTGTCACAATACCAAAAATTCAGTAGTCGGTGCCAATACCAGTAAAATTACACGATTCTCGATGCCGATTTCGATACCACGGTAAAAACAGATTTCTAAGATTCCAACTACTTGAAACATTTATTAAAACACTTGAAAAATATCATAACAAGCTATAAAAAACACGTGCAATATAGCATTGAACAACATAATAAAGTCAAATTAATGCTCACAGTGCAACAACTACTCCCCAGACACATTCCAGACAGCTTTTCAAAAGGTACTGTGCAAAAACAACAACAGTGCAAAACAAAACGGTGGATATAGCTGTGCAGCAATTCAGCTAACAAGATAAACATGTTTTTTTCACAACATTGCACAACAATAGTGTGTAAATATGTCACACTAATATAGTTTAGTGGCATATTTTCGAAATGTTTAATGTTTCCATATTTGTTAAGCGATGTTTATCGCGTTGAATGAAGCGCTATTACTTTGAAGGCGAAACTACGAAAGGCTAGGAATCCACTAAAGAAGCTGGCTCCCTAAAGAAGCTAGCTTCACATCGGAGCGAATTATTGTGTGTAATATGTTGGGCATTGGTCCCATACGGCTGTATTGTATTTGATAATGAAAGCTTTGAATCAAATGTTTTTATCAGTTTACTATCTAATACGCTCCCCACCCGGGAACTATATATAGTAAGTTGATATTTCAAACAGGGATTCAGAAACGGGGCTTGCTCCGTCTGCTCCACGCATCAACTCGGTATTGCAGTACCTCCGGGAACGGTACACCTACAAGTGTAAAAATTAGAAAAGTATATTATCCTCCGACGAACGAAGCAGACTACCTAGCTAGCAACTGGAGGCAAAGCCCTTTTCGTTTGCTTTTGATTTATCCTGCTATTTTCAGTTATCCTCCCCTGACAAAGCTAGCTAGCTACAGTATTGCCAACACTGGCATCTTTACTATCGGAGTATCGGTGCCTACGGTACTTCAAAAAAATGGGCATCGTCGGTGTTTTGTCATTTTTGAATCGGAAGGTTTCGGTAGTATCGGTTCTCGTGACATCCCTACTCATTTGTTTGAGGAAAGACAAATTAGACTAGGGTTGGTTTGGGATTTAGATTTGGATGTCCTGTGAGGCAAAATAACTTCAAGCATTAACTGCTCTGGTACATGTTGCCTCTTCCGTAGGTTGTGGCCAAGGATTCTCTGGATGTGTACATCGAACATAGGCTGATGATGGAGCAAAGAGGTCGTGATCCGGCAGAAACCAGGAACCCACAAAATCAGTACCCAGCAGAGCTTATGAGGAGATTGTAAGTTATTTTGGCAGGTTTTGCTTTTGCATCTTAGTTGTAACTGCAAAATAATGAATGCTGAATGTGTTTTTTGTGTTGCTCAGTGTGTACAAATGACTCTGGTGACAATGTGGTTTCAGGTACATTTCCCACTAGGCTAAAGTATGAGAAATCGATGTCAGAATAAATACAGGTTAAACATAGTTGTAATGTCCTGATATGCACAAGAATAAACAACACTGATCAAACTGTTCTTTCTGTCACTCAAAGCGAGCTGTACTTCAAACCGCCCACCACTTCCAAACCCAAAGTGGTCCGCGATGTCCGCGCAGACAGTATCGGCCAGCTGGTGACCGTAAGGGGCATCGTCACCCGGGCCACTGAAGTCAAACCAATGATGGCAGTTGCCACTTACACCTGTGACCAGTGTGGTGCGGAGACATACCAGCCTGTTAGTACATGGCATCTCTTTTTGGTTTTCTACAGAATTTAATTTTTTATGTTAAATCTGTAAACCTTGTGTCCAGTAAAAGATTAGTGATCTCTCTGTGCTAACCAGCTGTCTGTCTTAACAGATCCAGTCTCCCACCTTCATGCCCCTCATCATGTGCCCCAGTCAAGAGTGCGTCACCAACAGGTCGGGTGGGCGGCTCTACCTACAGACCAGAGGATCAAAGTTTGTCAAGTTCCAGGAGCTTCGTATACAAGAACATGTAAGAATGAGAAACATGGTTCAATAACATAAGATGCCAGGAGATTCTATCGATGTAAAAATCAAAAGTGGAAGGTGGTTGCGCTTGTTTAAAATCTTTTTAACATTTGCTTGTATCTTACATCAGAGCGACCAGGTCCCTGTGGGTAACATCCCCAGGAGCATGACCATCTACGCCCGCGGGGAGAACACGCGTGTGGCGCAGCCCGGTGACCACGTGGCCATCACTGGGGTGTTCCTTCCCCTGCTGCGCACTGGCTTCAGGCAAGCTGTCCAGGTATGTGCAAATGTTCTGCAGGTCACCATGTAAATCTGTCGTATCCTTGTTTCACAATAACATTAGACATGCTCTGAGAAATGAGTAAAATTAAAATCACACCAATGTTCTGGACTCAGAATTTTAATTTTTTTGTCATACCGGAATCAAATCAGGACAGCTTGTTATTAATAGATGCTCTTTGTCATTAACCTGTTAAGGATCTGTGTTCCGCTGATGGGAAACAGGCTGCTTTCAGCTTTATTTGATTAAAATCACCGTTCACACATGCTACTTTTCCTGTACGTAGACATGTCTTATATGTACAGAAAACTTAGAATCTCACGGATTTAGCTAATATAGATATCTCTATCTCTATACGATTTACAATAACTATGACAGGAATAAAAAGCCACATTATCATGTGACGTCAGTGCATTGTAAACACATCAGTTTCTTTATTGCGACTCAGCTAACACATCCACGTCTGACAAATGTGTACTTAGTCAGCGATCTTTTTTTGATTCGTCATCCAAAGGGTCCCATCAATGAAATGGAGCATTGTTTTTGTTGATCAAATCCATTATGAGAAAACAAACTAACTTTACCGCAAACTGCATAGTTTAAAAACAGTCACCCAACTATTTCCAGACTTTTGACCTTCAAATCAGTGTTCTAGCGGCTAAATTCACATTGCGTGCAAGTGATTCGTTCAAGTGTGTCGTTTATTTAATATAATTTCATTATAAGAATCCTCCAGCTCAATTCTCAAACAACAATGGCTGTTTGTTTTACAAAGTGTCACCTTTCTACAACAATGATTGGTGTTTGTGAGGCTGCGTGCAATGATATTTTTTTTACACAACAAGGCTGTTGACTCCAATTCTACAGTTTTTTACATATGTTTTCCTCCCTTGGGGGACTTGATTAGAAGTGTTTCCAGCACCCAATCTCAACGCATGGCTTCTTATTTGCATTTGAAAAATGTAGAAAAATAAAAACTAATATGTATTAATCTTGTGCCAGATTTACTGTGTACACTTATTCTAAATTATTTTTTACATCCATTTTATATCCACAAATTTCAAAGTGTTACTTTTCAATAAATATCAAGAATATGTATCTTCTTACTTCAAGTCCAATATAACAAGAGGTTACATTTGGGTATGTTTTCAAGGTAGAAGTTGAGTTCAGGGCCTGGATCCCTAAGTGGATAGTTGTGCTCATAATTTTGCATACCCTGGCAGAAATTTTGGCATTGATTTTGACTAACTTAATGTAAAGAATCTGCCTGTTTTTGTAAGGATAGTGATCATATGAAGCCATTAGCTATCAAACTTTTTATCCTTTGTAAACCATACTGCTAACATTAACACCCAAATGGCCCTGATCAAAAGTTTATACATGCCTTTGAGAGTTTGGCCTCGTTACAAACACACAAGGTGACACACACAGTTTAAAATGGCAATTGCAAGTTCATTTTCCACACCTATGGTATTTTGAATTGCAATTAGTGTTAATGTGTTTGTTAGCTGTCACATGGATGCACTGAACAGACTAGATAGTGAGCCATTACGCAAGTCAGAACTGCGTAATAAGGTACTGGAACTGCATAAAGTTGGAAAAGGATATGAAAAGATATCCAAATCCTTGCAAATATCAGTCAGTACTCTCATTTATTAAGAAGTGGAAGGTTCAGGGATCTCTTGATACCAAGCAAAGGTCAGGTGGACCAAAAAAGATTTCAGGCAAAACTGCCAGAAACATTGTTTGGGGTACAAAAAACACAGGTAACCTCGACATACAGGCTGCTGTGGGAAAAGACGGTGTGGTTGTTTTTAAGGAGCACTACGTGGAAAAAAGAGCTGCATGGTCAAGTTGCCAGAAGCCTACTGTGCCAGTGGTACACAAGCCTGGTTACAATATGAACAACACCGTGACACGCCTTTCAGTTTTTGGCATACTGTAATTTGGAGTGACCAGACCAAAATAGAGCTTTATGGACACAACTGTAACCACTGATTGGAGAGGGGTCAACAAGGCCTATAGTGAAAAGAATACCATACTAACTGTAAAGCGTGATGGTTACTTAGGTACGGGGAACCTTGTGAAAATTGACAGCAAGATAATTGCAGCATGTTATAGGATAATACTGGCAGACAATTGGCATTCTTCTGTATGAAAGCTGCACATGGAATGCTCTTGGACTTTCCAGCATGTCAAAGCACAAGGCCAAGTTAACTCTAGTGGTTACAGCAGAAAAAGGTGAAGGTTCTGGAGTAATATCATTGAGCCACTCTGGGGAATTCTCAAACGTGTGGTTCATGCAAGACGGCCAAACACATTGCTTGACATCAATACTTTTTTCAAGTTGAATTGGCAGCTATACCACCTGCAAGAATTCAGGAACCTCATAGTTCTCTCTCACAAATGACTGCATGCTGTCATTGATGCAGGGGGCAATATGCCGTATTGAGATCTGAGGGTATGCAGTCTTTTGGTTTCAAAATTTTGTTGCCATGTTTTTTTATGATTGTGCCATATTGTTATGGCTCAGCAACAGTATTACTGTTTGTTTTTCAGATTGCATTTCTGCCCCATAGCTGCAAGGCAAGCTATAATTTCATTACATATCAAGTGGTTGCGATTACATATGTATGTTCCCATTTTGAGTGTCCATTGATTCAGGTTTCACTAAAAGTAACCACGCAGCCGTTTGAAGTAGTTGGCCAGGTTTCTGTTAATCGCTTTGAATCAGTTTGCTAAATGACTGATGTAAATGTCCTGCCTGGCAAGACCAATTCCAGTCCTGATAACTTCATAGCCAGTGAAGATACCATCTGTTTGGTGTCTCTTCAATAAAGGGGTTCTGCATATGGTATGCTGTTTTACCTGTCTCTTATATGGCAGCAAGTTTTCTCACTTTTCTACATCAACCAGTGGAGTTGCGTGCCACGTCATTTAGCTTTAGCATATGTGATTGGCAGCTATGCAACATCCAGGAGTAGTAAGGTCTGCTGTTCCTCCATGGCTGAGACATGCCTGTAATGTTCCCAATGGTGTCTCTGTCCTCAGGGTCTGCTTTCAGAGACGTACCTGGAGGCCCACAGCATCACGCTGATGAACAAGACAGAGGATGATGAGCTGGGCACAGCGGAGCTGAATGAGGAAGAGTTGCGTCAGATCACAGGTGAGTGTGTGGTAGAATTATATGGCTTCAGTTGTAGAAAGATTGAACCATTTCTTCAACGTTATGGATATTGTTACTGTCACATTATATGGACTGAGCCATTTAAAACTACCAGCTGTAGTTCAATGGAAATTCAACTGTCTTCCTTGCAGAGGAAGACTTCTATGAGAAGCTTGCAGGCTCCATTGCCCCTGAGATCTTTGGTCATGAAGATGTGAAGAAGGCTCTTCTGCTCCTCCTGGTTGGGGGTGTTCAACAGGCCCCCAAAGGCATGAAGATCAGGGGTGAGTTTAGGACTGCCCAAATCCCTTCATGAAGATCAGGGGTGAGTTTAGGACTGCCCAAATCCCTTCATGAAGATCAGGGGTGAGTTTAGGACCGCCCAAATCCCTTCATGAAGATCAGGGGTGAGTTTAGGACTGCCCAAATCCCTTCATGAAGATCAGGGGTGAGTTTAGGACCGCCCAAATCCCTTCATGAAGATCGGGTGAGTTTAGGACCGCCCAAATCCCTTCATGAAGATCGGGTGAGTTTAGGACCGCCCAAATCCCTTCATGAAGATCAGGGGTGAGTTTAGGACCGCCCAAATCCCATCATGTTCCAATGTATTTTCTAATAGCAGAGCCCCTCAGCTTTTAATTTGTATCCTGGCTTTTCTAATGTCTGAATGTTACTACTTCTAGGCAACATAAATATCTGTTTAATGGGAGACCCAGGAGTAGCCAAATCCCAGCTGCTGTCGTACATCGACCGCCTGGCTCCTCGCAGTAAGTATGACCTATTTTATAACTTCCTTTGTCTCCTTCAGGTCACAGAACACTCTAGATGGCCTACCAGGAATGGACATAACAATTTGAACTGAATCAAACAGGGAGGGACAAAATTATTTTTGTTTATTTGTGGAAAAACCTAAACAAATTGACAATTTTCTGGAAAGTGATCAGTCCAATGATTTTATACTTTGTTGAGCCACCTTGCGTTAATTACAGTCGTGAGTCTGTTTGAATATGACTCTTAGCTTTACACACCTAGATTGGGGATTGTTTGCCCATTCTGTCTTGCAGAATTGTTTGAGTTCAGTCAAATCTTGTGCTGAGCGGCGATTGACTGCTGTCTTCAAGTTCATCCACAGATTTTGGATTTAGGTCACAGCCTTGCCAATTAGCTCAGTGTGTGATCTGAGAAGTAACTGGTTGCACCTGAGCAAGTTTAGAATGGTTACTCTCTAAGGGGCTGATCACTTATCCAAACCAGGTATTTCACTAATTATGTTTAAAAAATTGTTCAAGGGTTATAATGTGTAAATTCAGCTGTCAATGATTTTCTATAGGCACTTTAAAACAGTAAATGAATTAATTTGGTATGTACTTCTGTCACTTACACAAAGAGCAACAACCCTCTCCTCCCTGACTCCTTCCAGGTCAGTATACAACAGGCCGTGGTTCCTCTGGTGTGGGACTGACTGCAGCCGTGATGCGTGACCCCCTGACCGGGGAGATGACCTTGGAGGGAGGGGCACTGGTGTTGGCCGACCAGGGCGTCTGCTGCATCGACGAGTTTGACAAAATGGCTGATGCAGACCGCACAGCCATCCATGAGGTGATGGAGCAGCAGACCATCTCCATCGCCAAGGTGAGTGTTCTTCACTGTGTCTGGCTGGCTGGTAGAAAACGAGTAATATGTTCTGTCAATGCTTTCCTATCAAATTTAATCATGGATTTTACAAAGCTCTTTATTACATCAGCAGTTGTCGCAAACTACTTTAACAGACGGCAGACCTTTTTCAACAACTTGTTTTTTTGTTTATTCCTTCTCAAACCAGGCGGGCATCATGACCTCCCTCAACGCCCGCTGCTCAATCCTGGCGGCCGCCAACCCTGCCTACGGCCGCTACAACCCACGCAAGACCATTGAGCAGAACATCCAGCTGCCGGCCGCCCTTCTATCCCGTTTCGATCTGCTGTGGCTCATCCAGGACAAGCCGAACGCAGAGTCCGATCTCCGACTGGCTCAGCACATCACCTACGTTCACCAGCACTCTCGTCAGCCCCCCACTCACTTCACCCCCATCGATATGAAGCTCATGAGGTTGGTTCACTGGTCTTACAGGCCTTTCACATCGTCACTGCTGTCACTATTAGTCTTGACTGATTGGAATTCCCCTTGTGTAGGTAGGCCAGTTAAAGTGTTTGATCACCAGAGATTATTGATCTGTACTTTGGACCTTTGAAATTACAGTTAACCTTAACTTCTCATTGGAGCCCAATGTGAAAGTCCCCCGCATCTCTTATTGGAAAGGGCTGGTTGAAATGCAAAATTAAAAGGTTGTATTAACCCTATATGCGATTGATGAATAAAATAACTGTTGTTTAAATGTGCAGGCGATACCTGGCTCTGTGTAAGAGGCGCCAGCCTGTTGTGCCTGAGGCCCTGGCTGACTACATCACTGCAGCGTACGTGGAGATGAGGAAGGAGGCACGCGTTAGCAAAGACACCACCTTCACCTCAGCTCGTACGCTCCTGTCAATCCTCCGACTGTCCACGGCCCTGGTGAGTCTGGTCCACCTGTCCGTGACATTTGGAAGGACCTGGTTTTATCAATATTTGGGCTCCAGTATAGTCAGTTTAAAAATATTTCTGAAGGCTTAATGGGAACTACACTGAAGTTACTTTTCCTGTGCTTCCCTATCTGAGCTACACTGGGCTGATGTTTTGGAAGAAGTGGCGCATTGCTGGATGAATTGTCTCAGCCTTTCGCTAGCAAGCCAGTTGTGTGCTAAAGTGCTTACAGTGCAGGTAGGGATAATGCTTCACCCGCAATGTGAGCACTTAATGCACACGGCAGGTATCAGGCCTCGTCCACTCTTTATTTTACCTTTATTTTACCAGGCAAGTTGACTTGAACTTATTCTCATTTACAGCAATGGCCTGGGTAGAAGTGAGGGAATGGATGATTAGGTTGCCATGGTGGTATTAAAGCCAGATTGGAAATGTATCCAGAACACCGTGGTTAACACTTCGACATTTCGATAAGTGCCATGGGATCGTAAGTGACCACAGAGATGTAGGACTGTTTAGAATTCCATCCAAAAGACTAAACCATACACAGGGTATATGTCCCCATCACTGCCCTGGGGCAGTGGGAATGATCTTTTGACCTGAGGGAAGAGTGCCCCATACTGGCCCTCCAACACTTCCAGCAGCATTGATCTCCCGTCAAGGGAATGTTGCTGTCTTGCTCTATCCAGTCTTATAAGCTTCTGGGTGTCAAAAGTGCTGTTTGTGCAGGTAGCTGATTCTCGTGCCCTACTGCAAAACCAGCACTTCCTGACACACAGGCTGTGATGTGCTTCATCTTTTTGACCACTAGAGGGCAGATTTGTTGAAGTAACCTAATGAAAGTAGCATACATCTTTCATCTAATGTTTAGGGAATGTTTAGGTTGATAACCCTATTCTGGACTGTATTATCTATTTTTAATATGGTTTTATCTAGATGCATTTGTGTTAATCAGTGAGTTTATGTCTAGTTCCAGTCAGTTTTGCAGGATTTGCAGTCAGCCTGTGTGCTAAGGAGCAGCTGTGCAAACCCATGCAAAACTGATTGTGGCTGGAACAGTCATCACCACAACCATGAGCCTACTCCAAGACATCTGTGGCTGGTACTGAACATGGCTACTGCTATCACCGCTATGACAACTGTGTCAAAAGCCTTGTTCATGGGGAGGGACTAGCTGGTGTTGAGAGGCGGAGACTTGGGCATTTGCTGGCCGTTTCAGAGAGCATTGCACTTGTCTCGGTCTGACAGTGCCGGCACAGCGCGACCTACAACGCCCAGCTCAACTGACTATTAAGCACTGTTTGAATTCATGTCTTTGTTGTAGAGCCTAATTGCCTAGGCTCTATAATTGGTTGCTTTCAATTAGTTTTCTTTGCATAATGGAGCAGTGTACATATTCCCAACTCAAAAAAAAACTCTAGTGATAATACATTGTCAACCATACAACGAAAAATTAGTAATGTCATAAGTGTCCGTTGTCTCGCCCAGGCCCGCCTACGACTGGTGGACATGGTGGAGAAAGAGGATGTCAACGAGGCAATGAGACTCATGGAAATGTCCAAAGACTCCCTGCAGGCTGACAAGTCCAGTGCCAGCAGGTCAGCAACTTGTTCATCATGACACTGTTGGTTAAGATCTGCTACCGGATGCCTATGTTACAGCTCAGATTTATTAGCTATTCAACAAGTAGTAATAATAGTGGCTCTGTGCCCAGAAGCAAGATGCGAAATGTGATTTTTCAGTCCTTTCACATGTACAGTGTGTAGTGGAGAAGCTGTTCAAACCTGCAGACTTGCCAGTAGTTTAGCGCTACACTGCTTGTAGACAGTGCATGATGTATATCCCATCTTAACATTTTTAATATGTGGAGGTAGGTAAAGTGTAAGTGGGTAGAAACAAGTGTTTCAAGTGTACTTGTAGCCATGACGATAAAACAACAAATCAGCATGTTATTACTGCTCTGGTAGCCTAGAGCTTGCAACGTGGCTAAAAACAAAGGCATGTTCAGGTTATCTATACTTTCAGAATTTCACACCAATCAATAGTTTTTGGTTAATATGCAAACTTTAAGTCAAAAAATTAAGTTCTGGATTGTCACAAGTTCAGGGGACTTTTGTCTTCTAGGTGAAGTTACAGAAGACACTTAACTGTTTAAAATCAGTTGTTAGCACTACCAGGCTCTGGTTATCTTTAAAGGAACACTATAGACCCCTAAACATCTCAATTGTTGTGCTGGTCATGTTTCCGACACAACAGTCACCTCAGCGCATTCAGTCATTCTTAACTCGGCCACTGAAAATGTTTGGAATTTTGCACAGTGACGTCAACTACTTTTTTGAAATTACAGCTGGGTGCGTACCATTGACTGTTAAACAGTTTGTTTTAAACATTTTGCAGTGAAATCACTAACAGATTTCCAAACACTGTGGCCCAGGTGGAAGTACCAAACGTGCTGAGGTGTTTTTAGTAACTGTCATGTCAGAACTGTGACCGCCACAATGATTTTGAGCTGTTTAGGGGTCTGTAGGGATCCTTTAAGTTATGTTCAAATAATGTAGCAGAGCACGTTTTTCAGTATTTGGATATGGTCAAACAAATTCTGGTTCTGAAAATTCATGGGATTGAAACAATTATTTCAACTTGCATCCCTCCAACATTTTCTGTTTCTCAGAGCCCAGCGGCCGGCAGATGTGATCTTCTCCCTGCTGCGGGAGCTGGCCACCGAGGGCGTGAAGGGCCGTGGTGGGTCCGGGGGCGTGGTGCGCATGGCCGAGGCTGAACAGAGGTGTGTTTCTCGTGGATTCACCCCTGCACAATTCCAGGAAGCCCTGGAGGAGTACGAAGAGCTTAACGTGTGGCAGGTCAACCAGGCCCGAACCCGCATCACCTTTGTCTAAAGATGTCCTTTACTATTACAGGGAACTTTATGCAAATCCCAGGCAACAGCCTGTAGCAAAATGTGTAATTAGCTACTGACTACCATGGCACCTTCATGTGCATTGTCATGAGGAAGTTAATGCACACTTGCATGGTGGTCCTGACTTATTTTGCAACAGTAAAAATTTGCCAACTGGGGCAGAGCTTTCTTGGTTAAGTGCTTACTTCGCTTAAGTGCTTTTAAAATGTTTGTTAGACTGCTATTCAATAAAAACATTTTTCCCATGCAATCCCAATCTTTGTATGAGGTTTATTAAGCACTAGTCATTGGCTGAGTTGCTTAAAATCACATCATCAATGCTGGGAGTTTCCCTGACATGAAGCTTCTGTGTGCCACATGTTGTAGTGAGACACCTTTAATACCCTTATAACCTATTTGGTTATAATGGCAAGAATAGTACTTAAAATGCACTCTTATGTTCATGTACATTTGTTACTGTTAATAAAGTCATTACTTATAACTTGATTTGTGGTTGGTGAGTTACTAAATAGACTATTGTCATATTCCTAATTTTAAATGTTTCAAATATGTATTTCAATGGAATGTGAGGTAAATACATGTGTTAATACAGCCTGGTTTTGAAAATGTAATGTATGTAGTTAGGGTACTATCAACCTTCTTTATATGTATTTCTGTGTGGAAAGAATATTTAAAATGGTCCTGACACCTGGTTTGTTTTAAGCATTACATTGCCATGTGGACTACATTGCTGCTTCTGGTAGCACCTTTCAAATGTCATCTTGTGACTACCTACGTCAATCAGCGTTTTTATGAAACTGTTGTTCATTAACATTCCATAGGACCGCTAATGCTGTGGAGGGAAATGTAAAACTGTTATTGGGGAGAGTGTCGTTTATTGATGGACAGATGAGCCGAATTCCACCCTGACAACCCAAGTAATGCGCATGTTAGTATTACAGTAGAACAGGATCATGTCAGTTCTCCATGCAGCCAGATGTTCTAAGGGGAAAAGTTATAAGAACGCCTAATATGGAAACCAATATTTAACATCAGAAATGGGTTACTGTGTGGGCCAGCAGTTGAAGTTGTGGCCTCTGGTGCACATGTATTGCTGCAGATTGGGTTTGACTTCAGCCTGCCTCATACACCTATGCTTTTACACGTTCCTGTTAAAGCATAAAAATGCCTGAAATGTATGTAAAGAAAAATGATCAAGGGTCAGCTGTAGGATTAGTAATTTTACATCCCCCTGGGATATTGTCATAGCACAAAATTGAATATTGGTCTGCATATGAAACCATTTCCTCCATTAGTTTGTACTTCAGATGGAAATGTATAATGTGCAGCTTTATTTTGGGTAGAAAAACAATGTCCCATGAAGTGGTTTCCTTTTCCTTCTTTGGTAGCATTTGATCAGAGGGGACAATTCCTCTGAATTCAGCAAAATGCAATACAGGATAATGCAAAATTGTATACCACATTTATCTGCATAGTAAGGCTTCATTTTGTCGTACTGTAGATCATACAGGTCCCAAGTTAAAGTTGTGCCCTGAAGGCTCGAAGTTTGCAAGGGTTCCCTCTGAGTTGGCCTGCTATTTCTACTCCACAGGTGATCACTGTATTTCAGTTTCCATTTGAAGTCAGATTTTATGGCTTTCCTGCTCACATCCAGAGAATTTCGTATTCTTAATTGGCACCAGAGGCTCTATTAAATGAAGGTGGGGCCAAAATAATTGTTTCCATGGTTTTGGTATTCTATTGGAAAGGCTCTTGCACGTCAGAGTGATTGACTTGAAGCTCTTCATTTATCACATCTTCACTGGTTCAGGGAAGATTACATCCAACGCACAGGTAAGTGCAGAGCTTCTTCTACAGCCCGTTATGTGAACATGATTTCTTTTGAATCTTACTGTTTAAGTTCTGTGTTTTTTGTACTGCAAGAAAAAGGTGTTAGTACCATAAGTAACAAAAAATGTGATGATAGTTTACAAGATATCATGTCCAATCGATTTGTAATATTTGCAATGCATAATGTCTTGTGTATATTTCAAATTTTCATTACGTTTTGCCTTTTTCTGTTTGTCTTAGATTAAATGTGTCTGTTTACATGATTCCTAACAATATATATTAAAAATAGATATCACATGTTCATTTCCCACCAGGCAATTAAAACAACATAATGAGCTTGAAACTTTTAGGATGCATATCTCAGTATCTGTCTGTGAATCATCTATGCCTTGTGACAAGTATTGACGTGATAAAACCTCATCAATGGTGTGCAGGTGGTCAAGATGATTTCTCCATTGTGGCTGTTTGGGGCAACATTCTGTCTGACAATGTTCCCAGGTAGGAAAACGTTTTCACATTACATGAGTTGGGGAATCGAAAACATTTAATTGCCGTAAGTAAATAATATCTTCCGTCTGAAGTTTAATGAGCATAGTGTTTGTGTCCTCTTCAGTTTGGTTGGAGGCAAAGTCTCTTCTGAGTGCCATCAGGCAGGAAGGTAACGTTAAGAGGGATAACCTTCTACATTTCTACACTAAGCATATTGATTTCTGTTTCACTTTTGTTTCCCTGAGAAAAGTAACATCTGTAGTTCTAAGCCTCGTATATCTTTGCCCCTCATCTTTTTCACTTCATGTCTGACCCACCTTTCTCCAAAGAGATGACCCCTGTGAGTATCGATTCAGAAAAGGCTAACGGGTTTCTGAGTCATTCGCGACCAAAGCGCAACGTGGAGCCAAGATGGTATAGAGGCAGCCCGGACTTCCAGGCTTACTACCGCTACTACAATAGCATTGGACACACTGAGGGGGTGAGTGAAATCAGACAAAACAACTAATCAATCAATGTAAACTGGCATAACATGGGTAACAAGGATGTTTATCATTTCTTTCTTTCAAGCACTTAATATTTCACCCTATGACATAGTGTACATTTCTCTTTGTTCATCATCCCCTCTTCTCCGCTCCAAGCTGTATGAGATTGACAGGATCCGGATGCTGTACCAACAAATGAGGCAGCTGGAGCTCATTTATGGCCCCAATGCCTCCAACTTCCAGAACAAGCTTGGAGTGCCCACGGTCAAGATGTGCGACCCGGCAACGGACAAAAAATGCAACGCCCTCCCTCCCCCACCTCCTGCCAACATAAAAAGTGACCCGCAGCCCCCTCTGGCCCTCTCCCAGGCTGATGTTGTGTACCTGTGCAATGCTAAGGACCCTCTCTGTAAGCCCCATATCGTCTACCTCCCCACTGGGGCAGTGCCTGTACTCTGCGACCCCCGTTACCACCCGTCCTGCAAGCTCAACAAGGTCCCCCCTCCACCTCCCTCACAAATAGCAAAACCTGACCCCCCTCCCCCACCTCCTGCTCAGAAAAAGTCAGCTCCCCCTCCGGCCTCCATCCAGACCTACAAGAGCATGGAGTATGACTGCGACCCCTACTGGGACCCTGACTGTCTGATCGACCACCCACCCAGACTCTTCCATGGGAAGCCTGGCCTGCCCCCACCACCGGCTGAAGAGGAACCAGTTGAGAACACACCACGCCCTGCACCCGTTGCCAAAAAAGTGGCCTATCCTTTACCATACTATGGCTACCCATATAACTATGGACATGAGCTCTATGATCCAGTCCGCTTCCAGTACCCCTCCCCTCCTGCAGATGCCCCTGAGGATAGCGCTAGTGATTAAGCCCGATGAAGCTCTCAATGGGTTTACTAGTGCCTCAAATATTTTGGGGGCAATGAACAAAGACTTGGTTTTCCATCCAGATTTAGAATGACACATTTTGTTTTACACAAGAAGTCCAACTCTATTAACAATGACTGAAATTTGATCCTCTCTATGCAGAGTCAGAAATCATACATTCTAGAGGTTTTAGATAATGATAACGCCACTGCCCATTGATGCATTACCACCAATGTGTAAAACTTTCAGAATCTAGACTCTGTATTCAGTAACAAAATGTTGATAGGGAAAAACAAATTGAAATTATATGGATTCCAATAATGAAATATAAACTTTAAAAAAGATGTGGCTCTGTTGTTTTTCTGCAAAACTCAGTTTTGCTTCTATACCACATGGCATTATTATTTCTTCTGTTTATTACTGTACTTTGTTGACAGGGATAAATACAGATATGTGGTAACAGTGAGAGGTTGAAATATGAGACATCCTATGCTGAAGAAAAACTAACTTTTCTGTGTAACACATGGCTGTTAATAAGCAGGCTATAAATTAAGTGCCAACTAAAAGGCTGGGGGGTTTACGTCAACATCCGTGGCCTGTAAATATCTAATGAAGTGCTGACCTAAAAGTAAATTTCCCACACTTTAATGCCTCTCACACATCAAACTATTAATAGCAAAGCGCAGCATGACCAGACTACATAAAAGAGGCAGGTAACTGCAAACACACTCACCTCCGGCCAAAACAAAAACACACAAGACTATGCTGACTCGACATACCTGGCATTTATTTAAATGTTTTATATATTATTATTTTTAATGACAGAACAGTAGGAAGCATAGGCTAGGGAGACAGGCAACTAGGGGGAGACGCAGAGGCAAGTGGCACGTGTTGACAATTACACCAATCTTTGGAAGAGCCCTGCCGGTTTTCACATGCGGGTCTATGGTTTTGTATTTGGTGGAATTTGTCTATCAACGTTAGTATAGGCTCAGTTACAGCCAGGATTAAATTTGATTTTCCACGGAGGTCACCAGCAAAAATACTAATGCAGGTAAATGGATAAATTTAACCCCATACCCAAGCTATTATAACACGGTGCATATAAACCAAGCTATTACAAAACAACACATAAACCAAGCTATTATAACACGAAAAACATCATCAGATTTTTACACATGTCTAGATGTTGATAAAGGAAACCCAATTAAACAAATTAATCAAAATGATTAATTAAATAAGTCATTTATTTATTGAGGACAATCCATTATTACATATCTGTGAACATCTAGGATAATTAGTTAATTTGAAGGTGAAACTAGTGTCAGAAGTTCTCAATCAATGGGATGTGACTGGGCACCCTGTGTTATTTAAAAAAAACAGGGATCTATCAGTCTGATCATAACATGTTTCTGGAAGTGCACAAAGAATGGAGATCTCTGAGGATCTCAGAAAAAAGTTGTTGTTGATGCAGATCAGGTGGGAAGATGTTACAAAATCATCTCCAAACCACAGTCAGACAGTGTGTACAAATGGTAATTGAAGACCATTGTTATCATCCCCAAGAGTAGTCCACCAACAAAGATCACTCCAAGAGCAAGGCGTGTAAAAGTCTGCAAGGTCACAAATGAACCCAGGGTAACTTCTAAGCAACTAAAAGCCTCTCTCACATTGGCTAGTGTCAGTGTTTATGAGTCCCCATCAGGAGAACACTGAACAACAGTAATTTGCATGGTAGGGTTGCAAGGAGGAAGCCACTTATCTCCAAAAACAACTTTGCTGCCCATCTACAGTTTGCTCAAGTTTAAATAGGAAGCATTTGGCAAAAGGAGAACACTGCATTCCAGCAAAGGAACCTTATTTAATCTGTGAAAAATGTTGGTGGTAGTATCATGGTTTGGGCCTGTTTCACTGCATCTGGGCCAGGATCGCTTGCCATCACGGATGGAACAATGAATTCTGAATTATACCAATGAATTCTAAAGGAAAATGTCAGCACATCTGTCCATGATTAGAATTTTAAGCTATGGGGGGTCATGCAACAAGACAACGACCCTAAGCACACAAATTGTTTCACCCAAGAATTGTTAAATCAAACGTTTTGTAATAGCCAAGTCAAAGTCCTGACCTTAATCCGATCAAAGTTGTGGAAGGACCTCAAGTGAGCGATGAATATGAGGAAACCCACCAACATCCCAGAGTTGAAGCTGTTCTGTACGGAGGAATGGGCTAAAATTCCTCCAGGCCAATATGCAGGACTGATCAAAAGTTACCGGACACATTTAGTTGCAGTTATTGCTGCACAAGGGGGCCATACCAGATACTTAAATCATGTTTCATATACTATTGCCACTCACAGATATGTCATAATGGATAATCTTCCTCAATGAATATATGACCAAGTCTAATATTTATTTTCCCATTTGTTTAATTGGGTTCTCTTTATCTACTTTCAGGACTAAGGTGAAAACCTGATGATGTTTTAGGTCAAATCTATGCAGAAATATAGAAAATTCGAAAGGGTTCGCAAACGTTCGAGCAATGCTGTATAAGTTTGTAGTCATTACGTGCTTTGAATATTGGACAAGCAAAATATTTAAGTGTTTTATACTCATTTTATTAATCTTTATCAATTATGTATCAAATTGACTACATACAAAATTGGCTATACTGATAGCTACCCTTCAAGGTCTAAAGGGGGTTTTAAGTCCACCTGGCACAAGGTTGACCTTTTGGACTCTGGAAAGGTCATACTTTGACCTACTGTACAGTGAAGTAATTTCATAAGTCTCTTTCTTGGTTACAACATGAATAAATGAAATCCAACATTGTAAGTAATTGATTTTGATATATTATGTCATATATCCCAAAAAATACAAAAACATGTTTATTTTTTGGTGTATTATGAGTAAATCCATGTAAACCATGAAGCATATGGGTGTAATATTCATATTGGCATGCCCCCCAGGCCTGAAACATGTTTGGGGGACATACAAACATATCAATACATTGTACACAATTTCTCACTATTT
Source organism: Umbra pygmaea (assembly GCA_016801145.1). Taxonomy (NCBI): domain Eukaryota; kingdom Metazoa; phylum Chordata; class Actinopteri; order Esociformes; family Umbridae; genus Umbra; species Umbra pygmaea. The sequence goes on along the minus strand of JACXGM010001889.1, from coordinate 27,531 downwards.
CTCACTAATCCTACACGTTTTTATAAACCCAGCCATTTGCCCCTTCCAAAATGTTTTGTTATTGTGCAGGATTATGTTCGTCATCAATGCAGATTTGGTATTTCGTCATTTTCACTTTCTTCTTCCTGTCTGTAATGTTTTTAATAAAAAAAATAAAGTTGTGAAAAAACGACCGACTTTGAGATGCAATATCTCCAGCTCTGTTGAACCTACATAGCAAATATGAGTTGATAACCTTTAGGAACAAGTAAATCGAAACAAACGCGTATTATGGACAAAATAATGTGTATTTGTGGAAAATTGTTATATTGTCCCTGTATTCAGTAAAAACATAAATATTAAAATAATTTTAAAAATCTGTAAAATTTAGGTCGACATTTCCAAATGAATGGAAAGTTACATAGTGCAGCTTTAACGGAGTACTTGTTATTAGTGGGTTTTCCAACCTATCTTAAGGTGAATGCATTGCACGCTAGGAACTGTAAGCGATTTTTGATTAGTTAAATCAATCAAATCTAAAAACAAATAAATTTAAGAAAATTTGTTCTGACAATTTCTGAGAGAAATAATAATTCACAATAGTTCATAATAATGTAAATATGTAGTGGTTAAAACAAGTTGCATAATGTTCATTACAGCATCTTGCAAGAGTAATGCAAAGCCTTTATTTCTCTCATGCCTCAATTTCCTTTTTCTGTGCTTGTAGACTGACATGTTTATCGCGATGGTGATTGCAAATGATGGTCATTGCAAATTATTGTTCTTAGAATATTATAACGACATATTTTCATGCAATTACCAGTAATGCTTTATAACAGACAGTAGAGAAAGTTAGGCTAAGAGAAGGATACATATTTTTGGTGAGGGGGTATTTTTTTATTAACAGTACAGTAAGAAGCAAATGCTGATATGTAGACATAGACCGATAAGAGTATACATCGCTAGGGAACATGCATTCACCGCAGTACGGAGCTTACCAAACTCCGCCACGAAGTGTAATAAATTTAAGTAAATGCTGCAGACGTATGCACCAGAGAAGTGTAATGAATTTAAGTAAATGCTGCAGACGTATGCACCAGAGAAGTGTAATGAATTTAAGTAAATGCTGCAGACGTATGCACCAGAGAAGTGTAATGAATTTAAGTGAATGCTGCAAACGTATGCACCAGAGAAGTTGATTAGCCTGGCAGACTCCCCTTGGCCATTGATTCAGATTTTTGTCTCGCTGTAAATAATTGTGACCAAGTGATCTGGTTGAAGCAACCAGGCATTCCACAAAATATCCAGAATCTGAAGAAAATCTATGATGATGTTCTCATGTTAATGCCAAACATACCACAAAATGTCAGGTAGTTAAAGCCCTCTATTTTAATGTTATAAGAAAATCTCAGCACCTGGAGTTGGCTAAGGGACAGCTTGAAATTTGCTGGGCCAAATTACTGTAACAAACAAAAAATGGTGCACACAACCAAAAAACATCTGCAACACTTGAAAACCCCCCAACCATTTTGATAGCTAGCAATATTTGAGAAATAATGTTGGATAATTAACAGCTTCTTTCCATCTCAGTGTGTTTATTCATATGAAATCATTGTAGCCTAGCTAAAATACGCTCATAGAAATGTGTGAATTATTTAATGAACACATACATATTTCTCTCATATTCCAATGGTTAAACTTTCTTTTGATCTTTGGTCAGATGACAGAAGATCAGCTCTCTTTGGCCACACCTTTTCAATGGCAAATATTATTTAGACTTTCTGTTTGAATTTCATTGATAAATTGGCTATTCTATTTTTTGGGACAGACAGAGAAATCAAACTCCATGAAAAATCAGCAGATTATTTATTACTTACAGAAACATGGAACAACAAAGCAAAAAAGGGAAAATGTCATCTCTGTTCATATACATGGATTTGTTAATGTGCATACTCAGAAATGTTAAACAAATTGTGAATGTAAATGCAAGCACTTTTGTACAATGTTCTCTTGCTGTTTATCTGGGTGGTTAAACAATATGGACAAGTGGCCTTTGAGACACTTCTAGCATTGGCTATTTACGTGGATTTGGTGAGAACTGAGCGTTCCCTTGTATGTGTGTGTGCGCCAGTATCAAGAGTGTTACTCTTAACATAAAATACAGACAAGCAAATAAACATTTGCAGTGTTTGTGACCTTCGCTTCTTTTACTTCATCTCTTTCTCTCAGTGGGTTTCAAAAGAACAGTCCTCTCATCCTCCGGCCAATCCCCTGTCTATCGTATAAGACGTTGAACTTGTTGATAAACTGGTTCATGCTGTTGCAGGTCTTGGTGATGGTACCTAGGTAAGCCATGAGGCCCACATCATTGCATTGCTGAGGAAAAAGGAAAGATAAATCGTTAATGTGCTTTTACAGTAGTCTGACTAAGCTTCCTTACATTTTTTGTACTTCATGACAATGAGAGTTTCAGAGTAGGAATTCACAAAACTTTTATATTTATTCCGAAAAACATATCCTGTTTACTTATTTCATTAATACTAGAGAACAAAAGTTATGGATTTAATTTTAAATAAGATGCCAAGGGAAGTATTCTATATCATGAAATTAGAGAAATTAGATCTTTAAATTTATATTTTGAATTGATAAAACTAAGAAATGTAATAACATTTTATAATGAATCGATTGAAAATACAAAACCTTTTGTGCTAGTGAAGGAAAATGGTAAGAAAAACATTGTTCCAGTATGTCATGCAGGACTGTAAGGACATGACAGAGTGAATAACAGAAAACATCTATTCAGATTGAAGCCGAACATCAGTATTTAGGAAATTGCTTTCTTATTTCCCTCAGGACACTGCTCTAAAAACTCAGTCAGAACTCCTAAAGTAATCTTTCATGACTCAGTTTCCAGGATAAAATTAAAAAAAAAACAATTTGCCTATCTGTTAAGGAATGGCAGTGTGCATATTTACCCTGCAGCTATTATTGGATAGAGCCAGGCTGTGAAGTTTTTCACTCGTTATTTCATGAAGTACACTGCAATCCTTACAAACAACAAACTGTATGCTCTATTTTACTACTGTGATAACATTTTGTAGCAAGTCATATCAGAGAACAGATGATATGGTGCATGTTTCATCCAACTGACTAAATCTGCCCTAAACAAACACCACACATAGTATTCTTGGTCAAGTCAACTAATCAGACTTAAAACATATCCCTTTTTTCCACATCACAGTGATCACCACAATCAGTTCAAATGACTGGTATTATTGTGGCTGGTCAAACTAACAAGCTACAATTTGGACCGAAAATTGGACACGGACACATTTTTAATAATATGTTAAAGTTAAATAACAAATATAGACTTAAAGTGCAGTCTCAGCTTTAATTTGAGGGTATTCACATCCAAATAGGAGGAAGGGTTTAGGAATTACAGCTCTTTAATGTGTAGCCACCTTTTTTTTAAGGGACCAAAAGTAATTGGACAATTGACTCAAAAGCTGTTTCCTAAACAACAGTGGTGGATGATCTTAGGATCCATGATAAAGAAAAAACCCTTTACAACATCCAGCAAAGTGAAGAAAACTCCAGGAGCTAGGCACATCATTATCCAAGTCTACCATAAAGAGAAGAATTCACAAGAGCAAATAAAGATGGTTCAACAAAATGTGCAAATCATTCATAAGCCTCAAGAATTGAAAGGACAGATAGACTTTCCCAGACAACATCTACAAAAGCCAGGCTAGTTCTGGAACAGCATTCTTTGGACAGATCAACCTGTACCAGAATGATTGGAAGAACAAAGTATGAAGAAGGCATACCATGATTCGAAGCATACCACATCATCTGTAAAACACAGTGGAGGAGGTGTGATGGCATGGGCAAGCATGGCTTCCAATGGCACTGAGTCATTAGTGTTTATTGATGATGTGACAGAAGACAAAAGCAGATGAAGGAATTCTCAAGTGTACAGGAATATATTTTCTGCGCAGATTCAGCCTAATTCAGTAAAGTTGATTGGATGGATGGGGCTTCACTTTACAGATGGACAATGACCCAAAACATACTGCGAAAGCACCCCAGGAGTTTTTTAAGGCAAAGAAGTCAATCACCTAAACTTAACCCAATCAAGCATGCAGTTCACTTGCTAAAGACAAAACTTAAGGCAGAAAGAACCACGAACAAACAACAACTGAAGACAGCTGCAGTAAAGGCCTGGCAAAGCATCAGAAAGGAGGAAACCCAGCGTTTGGTGAACTCCATGCATTCCAGAAGTCTCTACAAATTATTAAAAACAAACATTTTATTTATGGTTTGTGTTAATTTGTCCAATTACATTTGAGCCCCTAAAATACGGGGACTATATAAAACTGTTTGCATATTCCTAAACGTTTCATACAATTCCATTGTGGTGGTGCACAGAGTCAGAACTATAAAAATTGTGTCAATGTCCAAATATTTCTGGACCTTGGAACTGTAAATACATATGAAATTGGTTGCTTCCGAAATATGGCATGTTAAAAAGGAAACCCAGCAAGCCAACAGATGTCTGATAACCTTAAAATTACAATCTGATTTAAGGAATTAAATTCTAAAATTTCGAACAAAAGCTGTGACTTTAATTCATTTGGCATCTGTTTCATTTTATATTATGCCAACTTAATCTGATAGTTAAGACACTAGAAAATGAGCTTGCCTGCTTCTAATTTGCACAGCAATGCTAAATCCCAAACAGACTCCTCCACAGTGGTGGCACCAGAGTATTTTTTTGGCATAACTATGGTGGGGCTAATCCACACAGTGGTGGGGCTAATCCACACAGTGGTGGGGCTCAAATCAACATCTGAATTTCAATGTGAATACATACACAATAGAATAGAGCATAACATCATTCCCAGTAGCTAGAAATACCACGTCGTACTGACTCCTTTTTTCACACGCAATTTACATCTAGAGCAACCGAGGTTGGAAAGTCACTACAACTGCGTTTAGGCAATAGTCTATTTGCGCTATTTCAACTTGTTCATTTTGTCTGGCAAACCTGTCCACTACACACCCAATAGTGATGGGCAGATCGATCCAAAAATATAGGCTATATATTTAGTTTAAGATTGATTCTAGCATAAATAGAATCAGATACCAATTTCATTTTCTCTTTTCTAAGTTGTAGCCTAACCTTTTCAAAGAAAATAGAACTGCGATGTTCCGTTATAATGAACACGCACGCACGCACGCACGCACGCACGCTCACCTTTCATTTTTGTAGAGAATCTTTCGATTTTGAACCTGTATGATTTGTTAGTTTATTACTCTAGCTCCATAACAACACGCACTAGCCAAGTAACCTACACACATAGAGGGTCATTCGGCTGTCCTGACTACAGTATGTGAAGTGAGCGCTACTGGAGCGGTACTGGAGGGGTTTTGAGCGAGAGCCTTCTGGGCCGATCAAACATCGCTCTGCACTCCGGTATAACTGGGTCAGTTCCGCTCCTCGCTCCGCTTCTACTTCGCTCACAAACTCTGCACCGAAACCACATAAAAACACAACTAAGTCAGCACAGTTGAAATTCCATGGTGGGGCTAAGGTCGGGCAAACACAATTCTTGGTACGGCTGTAGCCCAAACAAGCCATACCCTGCTGTAGCCCAACCAAGCCATACCCTGCTGTAGCCCAACCAAGCCATACCCTGCTGTAGCCCAACCAAGCCATACCCTGCTGTAGCCCAACCAAGCCATACCCTGCTGTAGCCCAACCAAGCCATACCCTGCCCCCGCCCCTGCTCCTCCACCATCCACTCCACAAGTATCTCAAAACTGAGGAAGCGACAGTGATCATTTAAATTTTATAAGAAATGTTAAATTATGTTAATTAGGAGGGATTTCTATTCTTGTTTTATAAATTTACAGTGGAAAATGATTTGCACCAGGCAAGTCTGGAGTATGATCCCAAATTTGAATCGTTTACCAAACCCCAAGTCATCCTCAGACTTTAGTCAGCAACACGTGACCAAGGAGGGACCTCCGTGCAAGCTGTTCACGGTGGTGGAATGGTAGCAACAGTCTCCAGTCAACACTTGAGGGTGCACTTGCTGTTGCAGTTTGTTTTCTTTTCCCATTTTCCTCCCTTGTCGGCAGCTCCGCAACTGCTTAGATCTGTGTGATGGCGAGGGGTGTGCACATGGTTCATCCAACCACATGTCGCACAGCCGCCAATTCTTTTCACAATGTTTATCCAACATGGAAGGCTTTAGTCAGATCATGCACGGGATGATTACGTTCACCCATATCCCAATTTGAGCTGCCTACTGTAGGAGAAGGTCCGGGAAAAGTCAGAGATCCACAAGAAAGGCTTGAACCACTCACTATCTTGACGTAGACTGTCCTGCAATGTATCAACTCAGTCCACTACGCCACACAGACACCCCTATATTCTCACAGTTTCCAAATGTCCGAACACAAATAACCACAATAACTGTAAGTGTTTGTAGCACATGCAAACGGGTTCCGGTTCCTGATCTCATGAATTTACTATATTCTACCGCTGTACACTGTGTACACAATTTTTAGGCAAGCCAGTATTTTGACCATATCATCAGTATAATGAATATGTTCCAACTCCAAGCTGTATAAATTGGAAAGCTTAATGGATTTAGGCATATCAAGTAATGTGTCTCTGTAATGACATCCTATATCAAGGTGTGCATAATTATTAGGCAGCTTCTGTTCCTCAGGCAAAATGGGCCAAAAAAGAGATTTAACTGACTCAGAACAGTCAACATTTTTCAAAAGTCTTTCAAAGGGATGCAGCACTCTTGAAAATGCTAAGAAATTGGGTGTGATCACAGAACTATCAAACTTTTTTTGCAAATAGTCAACAGGGTTGCAAGAAGCATGTTGAGAAAAAAAGACGCAAATTAACTGCCAAAGATTTGAGAAGACACAAACATGAAGCTACCAGGAATAGGGCTGGGACGGTTACCGCGTTACCACGGTCACGTGACACCTACCGCGAGCTTGTCACCGTCATCACTGCAAAAAAAACTTTGGCCTGCACCTGTGCACATTGTTGACATCAAAAGATGGAGCAAAAATTGGGGCTACACATTTTACTAAAGCAGAAAATAGAGGCGCATGAGAAAGCGCCAAAAGCAGGATCTCAGGTTTTAATTGCACGTGCTCAGAACCGCCCATAACTATACGCAAGTACCGTTTACCTGGCAACACTACTATGACAGCAACACAAACTCAGATTTTAGTTTTTCTAAGTAATAGCGGTCGTTTAATGCATTACAATAATCATTGTTAATTCATTATAAAGTTAGTGTATTGTAACCAAATGCTATTGTATTGTGTGTAAATATAAAATAGGAGTTTGTGTTGCTGGTATAATAAGCCGCTTTCAGACCAAGTAGTTACAGGAACATAGTTATAGGAACAGTCCACTTCTAAACAGTTCTACTAACTACTCTCCCCCAAAACCGGTTTTGCTATTTGCATTTACACTAGCTAGAGTGGCCATAGAAACTGGTAGAAGGGGTAAGGGAGTGACGACGCAAGCACGGAAACGGTCTTTATAGCACCGTAACTAGACTTTAGCGTAGCGCCACATACAACAATATTTCACAACAATATTATGAATTAGTATGGGTAAAACTGGGTGTATGATTGGAGATAAGTGTGTAAATCATCTTATGTATGCGGATGATCTGGTTGTTTTCAGCCCAAGTAGTGCTGGGTTCCAACAGCTGCTTACTGTTTGTTCAGATTACGGGGTCGAAAATGACATCCAATATAATTTTAAAAAGAGTGTTGTGTTGATATGTCCTTGTCCTCATAACGGAGTTTGAATTGCAGCATTTAAAGACTAAGCTGGAGTACTTAACAGAGAAACACAGAAGACGAAGACTCCAGCGTAATATGATGGAAGTAGAAGAGCAGAACACAACAGGCAAATGAAACGACAGGCGTGATTTGTCAGATTCCCTCTACCTTCAAAAGTAGCTCAAAAATATTTGACCATTTGCGCTACAAGCATTCCCTCAGAACGTGTGTTCAGTGCTGCAGGTAATGTCGTTGCGTATTTCAGGGCCTGGCAAATCAACATGCTTTTTTTTCTAGCAAAAAATATAAAGGTTGAGATGTAAAACCATAGCCTAGTCTATATTTAATTTTGCATTAATTTATTTATAAACGTGTTCCTTATTATGTTCAATTGCCTTTGGTGTGTGCGCGAAAGTCTGTGTGCGTGCGGGGGGGGGGATTTAAAGCGGTATACCGCACTACCGCGGGATTTTCTTGCTTTTCAACGGCGGTAAGAAAAAATCCATACTGCCCCAGCCCTAACCTAACCAGGAACCCATTATCCTCCAGTGTTGTAATATTCCAGAAGCACATCTTACCTTGATGCCCAGAAGTGCAAGCTGTTCAGTGCTCAAGAGTTATGGCCAAAATAAGGAACACTGAAACCTGACTACCACTAAAGAACTGGCCAGCCAGTAAAGGCCTTAAAGATTAAAGAATAATGACATGGCCCCCTCCATCACCTGACCTAAACCCTATTGAAAACTTGTTGTCTCGTCTTAAACAGTTGATTCATGGTGAAGTAAAGCAGTACACTTCTCTGAACAGTGTCTGTAAGGCTGTGGTTGCTGCACAAAAAGATGATCGTCAATGGATCAAAAAAACTGACAGACTCAATGAATGGAAGGCTTATGACTGTTATTGAAAATAAGAGTGGCTATATTGGTCACAGATGTTTTTTGAAATGTCAGAAATGTTTAATAGTAAATTTAGATTTTGACTTTAACAAATGACAATCAACAAGTAAGATGGGAAACCTTTTCTTTTTCATTTAGTTGCATGCTTATTCTGGAGACACATTATAGAAATATGTCTGAAAATACATATTTATGAATAACATGTTACAGTAATAAAATCTGAAGGATATTTTAAAGATTGTTCTCGATCGACAGTGTAGATTAAAAAGTAGCGTAAGAAAAAAAATGCAAGCACTTGACACAAATCTGTCATCATTCATTGAGCAATTTGGATTTATTTTGTTCCATTTTTGTAATACTTATATACATAATATGTCAGTTTATCATAGATGATACTTGTAATTGAACTGGGGATTGGAAAGTTCTGGGTGTTTTTGAACTATTCGAGCGCTTCAACATTCCATCACTTAAGCGGGATTTTTTTTTACATATACGGTAGGCCAGATAGTTTGTGCAGTATACTCCATTCAAATGTTTGCGTTTGCACAGAATTGTTTGGATTGAAGCAAAAGCGTTTCACTCAAAACAAATACCGGTACTTATCCATCTCTGAAATAGGCAAAGGTGAACAGTTTCAACTCTACAAGCTGTAGGTCATAACATATTTCTTATGTTACAGTATGTGACAATGAATTTCATTGAAACAAAAGAACATGCGCACTCCGGATAACATGGGACACTTTATGCTCTTTTACCCTACATTTCAGGTGTGTACAGCAGCCACTGTAAAAACATACCAAACAGAACATACCTGTATTGCACAGAATTCATAACACATGATATGATTTGTGCACACAGGTGCTTGGCAGCTTGTGGGAACAAATGCATGACAGACTGTATAAAATAAACATCTTTAAGACTGACAGACATGGCAAATCATGATATCCTGTCACATTCAAATGGGCACTAGGTCAGACCAATCAAAAAACAGGATCAAGTGAAAATATGGGATAAAACACAATTTTCTTTTTAAATAGAGTAGCAGTTCAACATAACTAACCAGATCAATGACTGTTTTTGGAAGAAATCATATTTCGACATGGCAAATAATTTACTAGAAGGTGCAGTAGAGTAATAGAAAACCAACAGTCATGACATGCATGCTGCTGATTCTGTGTGATTGAATCATTAATTGAAAGGGGCGTGTTCAAAATAATAGCAGTTCAAGTAGTGAGGTCATTCATTCAGAAACAAGTGTCAAACAGATGGCCCTTATTCAAGGACGAAGGCAGCAAATGTTGTACATATATTTCTCTCTGAAAATCTGAGTAAAATAGGTCATTCCAGACATTGTTCACAAGAACAGCGTATGCTGATTAAAAAGTTGATTGGATAGGGAAAATATGTAATTGTGATTTTTCTGACCGATATTGCGGTTGCGATTTAAATTGTGATGGAGCATTACCAGATAATATGTATTCCATGCATTTCAAATGTGCATATGTGCATTAGAATGCAAATCTAATATGTGCTGTGTACAATTATAAACACTTTTCAAGGTTTGCACTGTCATCTGAACCCTATTAATTCTTGTATAGAATGTATAGAACAAGCTATTCTAAAAGAAATGTTGTAGTTGTTCAGTGTTGTAGTGACCCCTTGTTTGTTTAGGAACTTGTTGTGTTGGGATATTGTCATTTTGATTTTGTAAGATTTCTTGTCACAACATGCACATTTATCTCCATATTTGCCCTATTCAAAATGATTAATATATTCTATTCATATATTGAATTGTCTATTCATTACTTTTTTAACCAAATCAACCATAAGAAAGTCTTGCTCGATTGGATCCATTGCGAATCCTATACAAAAGGCCAAATAAAAAGAATCATTTTTTCCAATCATTTCAAATTGGTTTCTTGAACATGACAATGAGTTCACTGTACTAAAATGGCCCCCACAGTCACCAGATCTCAACCTGATAAGAGCACCTTTGGGATGTGGTGGAACGGGAGCTTCGTGCCCTGGATGTGCATCCCACAAATCTCCATCAACTGCAAGATGCTATCCTATCAATATGGGCCAACATTTCTTGTTGAATCAATGCCACGTACAATTAAGGCAGTTCTGAAGGCAAAAGGGGGTCAAACACAGTATTAGTATGGTGTTCCTAATAATCCTTTAGGTTAGTGTATATCAGAGTACAGTTTCACTTTGCGGGACAAAAATGGTTAACAAACAACATAATGTGCTTAAAATATATACAGTAAATCATCATAGCCCTGGAAGCCGCTCTCAAAACATAAGTTCTTTATTTTCACAGAAACCTTCACAAACGATATGGTATAGCGGTTAAGGTCGGTGGCGTTAGTAATGGTTGGTGGCGGGTAGTGTTTCAAGTTTTAATCCCCACGAAAGCAAATCATTTTTGTTCTCAGTTCGTTTAGACATTAAAATTGTTTGTTGTAATTGTAATCACACCTAAACAATCATACCTAATAAGATGATTGCATTTTACTGATTTCATGGGGGGAATCAAGAACATACAATGGAGTCTGACTCTGATAGCGGCAAAATTCTACTACATGGACTCCCTTAAAAACATCACCAGACATCTTTCCCATGACTTAAAGCAGTGCTGTCCAACCCTGTTCCTGGAGATCTACCATCCTGTAAATTTTTACTTCAACCCTAATTTAGCACACCTGATTCTAATTATTAGCTAAAGGAAAGCTAAAATATGTTGCCCACAACAACGGTTGGAGAGAAAAGCTACAGGGCGGTAGATCTCCAGGAATAGACCTCAAAAGTTCTGCCAACAGCCGACTCCGGAAGTAAGAATACAATACATTTTCTCCATTGAAAATTTGAGTATAAGCCATAAAATCGTAACTGTCGATGGTAGAATTAAAGCCAGCTACGACATGACTAAGCGATTGTATATGCTCATACAGACGCCAAAAGTACATGGGGCACCAAACTTGTTTTGAGATAAATGTATTTTATTTGCGATGTCTTGGATAAGTACTTCATTATCCACAATCCTAAACCAGCAGTGATGCCTCTGATTTGTGAAAATCCATTATGTTATGGAGACAAACTCGCGGTTACCATGGAAATGTTTACTGAGCCTGCGAAAAAGCTTTGCGTTTCCAACTCCGGCAGGCTGCCCGAGTCGTACGCCTGTGTCATAGCAAAAAGTATGGATACTTAGAGAACTGTAAGTATGTTTACTGAGCTGTAGATTACATCATATTTTAAGGATGACATTGTGTAAGTGAAATTAGCTAAAGTTAGGTAATTTAAAGTAATGTAAAGGCGGAAATATAACACTCGCAATGTTTTATGGGATGAGTAGTTCCTTTGCTCAGGATAAAAAATATGTACACAGTCTTGTACCTTTGACTTTTTTAGGATTTGCGGTTCATTTTTTCACTCAAAATTATATTTTGTATGCTTATGAATCACGTCGTAGCTGGTTAGCATAAGGCATGGTCTAAAACTCTTTATATACATACAGAAGTCAACGGGAAAAATTTATGGGAAATTTACTTCCGGAACCCAAGCTCTCTCAGACGAGGGGAGCGACTGTTGAGCTCTATAGGGTTGGGTTGCTCTGACTTAAGAGAGATTGCTTAGTGAACTACAGTACATCTCTCATCTCAAACAATATATGTCAGTGGATGCTAGGCAATGGGAGGCAACAATATACGTCTTGTTCTTCAGGGCATTCCCGGGGATTACAAAGTAACGTCACAACGCTATTTGTCTCTCCCGCATTCTCATCTACATGGGGGGGAATCACGAACATACGGCTTGATAGCCAGAACGCCCACTTCTCCACCTTCCCCATTGGGTGATCATCAGGTAATTATTGTCTTTAAATAGTTACCAAATTGTTTTTATAAACAGATTTACTCTCAGTAGCCAGAAGCATAACAAAATGCTAACTTGTTTAAAAGGAATCACAGCAGGAAAATATAAAAATAGTAACAACATCTTTACATACACAAACAATCTTTATTAGTAATTCAGGTAACACTTTATTTTGAGAGTCCAAAAAGTGTATCTGTAGATGCTCTACAGATTATCTGCAGACTATCAACAACATTTTAACAAACTATCACTAACTCTAAAACTAATCCTAACCTTAACCATTCCCCTACTGTTAACCCTAACCTTAACCATTACACTAAAACATATTCTAAACTTACCCATACCCTTAAACTACACAATTAGTTGCTTATCAACAGATAGATTGTTGATAGTTTGTTGATAGTGATATCATCAACAAACTATCTGTAGAACATCTACAGATGGAATTTCGGACTCTCCAAATAAAGTGTAACCGTAATTCATAATAATATTGGTGGTATTTGCTCAATATCCATCATTACAATTATTACAAAATGTAATCCCATCTAAAATACGTATGTCTGTCTCATCTTGTGTCTGCTGACTGATCTTCTATAATATCGCTGCTGCATGGCTACCCTCACAAAGCCCCTCATTTATCAAACTTGCGTAGAAACCAGTGTAGATCTGAGTGCAGAAATCATCTTACGACGAGACTCACGTGTGATTTACAAAACATTCTTATCACTCCAATTCCAGCGTACGAATGAGTAAGTGTTGATAAATCAGACGATTGAAATCAATCGTAATTTAAATATCACGCCCACATATATGCATGGATTAGAGGCCTCCCCTTAGAATTTACGACATGGATAAGCGAAATCCGGCAAAGAAAAGGAATTTCTCTGAGATAAAAAGAGACGCTCAGGTCTCAGGTTTAGGCCAACCGCTTGGTATTAATTGGAAGTTTAAAATAAGGCATCGATTGTTAAAGGAAAATGCGGTGTTGACTGAGGTTACTGCTACAGTCATTGAAAGCTATCAACGAGAACCTGAAGTGCATTTCAAATAAATGAATTATTTTCACTAAACCTTCTACGTTGTATTTTTTAAGTACAGTGAAGTCAGCTAAATTGGGCCATCGAATAAAATGGGCCAAATAATATTGTAGCATCATATATTTTAATATCTTTACAGAAAATCACTGATCTTGCATTGTTGCTTCAACACTTGTGGACTTGTTACAACGGTTTTGATTGGTCTGAGTTTTCTAGGCAGGCAGGGCAGAAAAAATACATTAGATCTTATGCAAAGCTTATTTGATGGTATTATAAGCCCTGTACCAAAAAGTGACCCATTTTAGCTGACTTCACCCTAGCTTTCTTACACAAGATAGCACATATTATATTAGAAGCGCAGAATAGGATCCTTTCTCCTTCGTAGAGCCCCCAAGTGGCTGTTATGGCCACTGATCTTCATTGAATGGCACGTTTCTCCAGCGCAATATCGTGGAGAACCCCGCATGCCATAATTATGTTGCAGGCCTGCTCTGGTGTGTATAGCAATCCCCCCACCCCACCCCTCTTACCCAAGACAGAGCCACCTGCCTTTGAACAAACTAATCACGACACTGTGGTTCATGTGCATGTGTGTGCACTGTTGAACCTGCGCTCCTGCTTGTTTGGGGATTTGCAAGCGCGTGTTATAAGGTACTCAGTCAGGGCATAACCTTAGTCACCAAGAGGAATCACATCCTACTGTTTCAAAAAAAACTATGTAGAACTATTATAATAATTGTACGAAAGCGTAACTCACTGAGGAGATGACTCCAGCCATGCAGTGCGCCCTGTAGCCTCGTTCCAACGCTGCAGTTTAAAGAAATTAGAGTTGCGCGTCCCACACGGCCACCGCGCTACCATATTCAGAAAAAACATCCTGGCATCACATATGTCCTAAACGTTGATTGAATTAACATTTTTGCGATTGATAAATGCATAAACATTCATGGATGTTGGTACAATCAATTGCCCGATTCGCCACAATCACATTTGGAAACCCAGCAATCTCATGAAATTGTATTTTAATCATAGTTTGAATATACCAGAAAGGGACCTCATAGCCGCCAAATACTGCTGGCATACTTCGACTATTGTTGGCTGTGATATACCAGACCTGTCCTCGATCTCCCGCTGAAAGGTCCTGGTGTAAAGAGCGCGAATTAAGGTCCTCTAACAGAGCCAGATCTGCCATCGCTTCGACTTCAGGACTGCCAAAGCGCTTGTTTAAATAGGCGACTGAATAAACATTTCACCAGTCACATACTATATATATATATATATATATATATATATATATATATATATATATATATATTTATATTTATTAATTTATTATTTGATTTAAATTGTTGTTTGCCTAATTTAAGCCCTCATGTTCAAGGCCACCTCGAAATCAAAGGGAAAAAATATACCAGTTAATAGCAATGTGGTGTATACAATTAATTTGGAATTCTGAAATGTAACTTCCAATATGGGGTAGTTGTGATGCACACACATTCATCAATGATCGCCGGATCAACAATTCACTGAACCGGGTGGTTATACCATGAACACTGCTAGTCACACTGGAGAACTTGCGTACACGATGTCAGACAAGATGTGAGATTTTATCGCAGCCTATGCTCACGTTCAAATTAATAAATCCCTTGTTTTGTGTAGAAATCAGCGTAAGCCCGTCGTACGCCTGTTTTAGGTCATACGCACCTTTCATAAATGGGCCAAAGGGCGCATAATGTTTGTAGAAAAGTGACACTTAATCTCCCCTTGCCCAGACCATTGATGTGCACTCAGCTATAATCATTGTGTTACAAATGCTAAACACCCAACCACCCACGTGCTGATTAGATGAAAAAAGGCTATTCCCAAGCAATGTACACAGTATTTCAATATTCACACTGGCCTACATCTAAAAAAACATTTGTCTTAATAGCCCATTCTCACTTACGAAAAAAATATAAACTAGTGTATGTAAAAATAACAACAAAGTAAAATAATTGGCATCCAACCAGATAAACTATATAATTGTGTTTTTATTTAGGCCTACATCTAAAAAAACATTTGTCTTAATAGCCCATTCTCACTTACGAAAAAAATATAAACTAGTGTATGTAAAAATAACAACAAAGTAAAATAATTGGCATCCAACCAGATAAACTATATAATTGTGTTTTTATTGAGTACATGAGAAAATACACTCAGTAGGCATATCAAATTATACAAACTGGATAAGTAATTAACGCTAATTACAAAGGAAGACCGACAATAATGCTCCATTAAGGTTTGAAAAGACACAGTCAATTTGATTTGTTTTTTTCCCTTGTTTAATTCCTAAAAAGATCGGAAGGAAAGTATTAAAAACTTTTTACTGAAATCACCTACATCTGGCTAATAACTGAATAACGTTATCTGTGCTCAATAACTATCGGTGCTCAATAGGCTATGTTTATTTTCGACCCACATAAACTGTTCTTTCGAGTATACAGTATAGTATGCTTTGGCTTTAGGCATGTGTCATGGAATGTAAAGAAATAAAATGTAGGTGAGTATCGTAGAGACATTTGGATCACATTCTTTTGTGTCCTGCGCTAATGCATACAATATTTTGATTGGTTAAAACAGACAAACATTAAAATATTATTGGTCAAAAAGAAAACACCGGTATTGCCAAACACAGAGGGAGAAGGAACAGCATATGATAGACATGGATTTTAACTTGAGGTTAGCTAAAGTTATAGCAGGGGGACAAATTTGACGGGCAAACATTTTAATACAAGATTATTAATGTAAATGGCATAATTGAGCACTGGGCCGAACGGGCAAGTGACTATATTTGTTTACTGGCCTGACGTTAGTTCTTACTGGCCCCTGGCCATAACTGTTGAACCCTGCCCCCCCCAGCACCACATAAAATATGTTCCCATGGCTATGATTGTATTCCAACTTCATGCATAATATTTAGAAGCAGATTTGCCGCTCAACAGTAAATTAAGTGCAATGCTGTTTGATTGTTTTACACATCTATAATTGACAGTACAAGTGACAGTAGTTTAAACTACTATCTGTTCTCTACAAAACATGTATTTTTTATGTCAAAATGAAGTATGCTGTGCATATTGCAATTCTGTCATCATAACAATAATAACGGCATGGGTGGGAGAACCATGCTGCAATTAATAAAACTATACATTTTGTATTCATTCCCGTTTCTCTGATAGTACCGTATTTGTAGTAACTGTACGTTGTAGTCTAAGGATTTGACCAACTGGTGTATTCTGTATGAGGTGTCTATGCTTATTACTGTCTGCCCGTAAAAGTGTGTTATACTCTGCTGTTTGAGGTAGATGGTACCTTTCCAAATATCAATGTTTTTATAAATGGTAATGTCATGATCTCACTCTGGCCTGAGAGTTGGCGTTCACATTGTCAAAATAATAAAGCAGACTTCCATACACAAAAGCAACGCCTAAAATTCAAGAAAGTTATCAAAGTCGTTCTGGCCACAATTCCTGTTGAAATAAAATTATCAGTAATAGATGTACTGTTCCCATTACTAGTTTATGATGTGCACATTACTACAGTAGTTTATAAAAGCAGTAACAAACAGTGTATGATTAATATACTGTAACACCATAAATATACGTTAGTCACGCGCTGGAATCGAACCCTGTCCGCACAGCTGTCAGACCTTAGTTGTTTCCATTACACCAAAAAGTCTGTGTGAACTGCTCAAGTTTTCGGTGGAGTTGACTTTAACTGTTTAGACTGTGTAGGGTTTTGTAAATGGAAAGGTATTTTAAATATACATTAGGCAGTTTACATGAGAACATTGTATTGTAGGACAATAGTTTAATGACTAAAGCAATACAATAATACATTTAACTTCAGAACGTAGTTGTTTTAATGATAAAAACGTTGTACACTAGAGATTATTTTAAGGGAAATGCTTTGGATGAATGTGCACCCTGGAGCCACCTGGTGGCCATTCGTTCTATTGTTTTCTTTTAAAAACTGCCACTGAAATTGAATATACTCAGCTGAAATGTGCCTTGGTATAACACAATACAGCTCCACCCCTTTTTCACGACTTTATCCGACAACATCTGTGGATTGGTATGAGTGCAAGCAGCATCAAGTCATATTATTCAGTTAGGATGCTATCCTATTTAAAATAAGTATTTAATTTAGACAACATTGGCCATGTTAGTCACCTAGAACACAGAAATACAACTGCTGTACTTTGACTGCCCTTTAGTAAGCAACTCACTGACGCTACTACTTGGTACAATTCCTTTGTATTGATGTGCATCGCTCACTTATCATAATTAACACGTCTCCCTTAGTAACATTTTCTACTTTCTCCCGTCTGTTGTTGTCATCTACAAGAGATAACTTACTAGCCACAGCTGTTGTTAGCTAGCTAGGAGTTTAGCTATCAGGTGAAAAGACTAGTCTGACTTTCATGAGCATATTCATATTCATATATATATGAATATGAAAATGCTCTCTGCATTTAACCCATCCCTCACGGGAGCAGTGGGCAGCCATTTACAGCGCCCGGGGACCAACTCCAGATCTAAGCCAGTGCTTTCGTCAGGGGCACTGACTGGAGAAACTAACCTGCATGCATGTAAGATTATCTTATTGACAAGCAAATGCAATTCATGTGTCAAACAAAATGTTAAAGTCTACCTTATTTTGATGGACATATGTGGTCTCAAATCCAAAGTACTGCCACACAAAGTGCTGCTTTTTCTTGGGACTAAAATCCAACTCAGCGGATGGCATCTTTCCGCCCACGAATGTAATGTTTTCTTTGCTTTCACATTTGTTGTTGGTGGGCGTATAGCCAGTCACCTTGGGCCACTTTTGATTGGTGAGCATGACTTTACCACAAGGAGGAATGCATGAATTTGTAATAATAATAATAATAAATTTAATTTGTATTGCACTTTATATTAAAATAATCTCAAAGTGATACAGGGCATATAGTAGAACTAAAAATAACTAAATAATAAAAAAATAAAAGATCAAGGTCAATTAAATAATTAGAAGGAAAACCCATAAAATACATTTAGTAAAAGGCCTTTTTAAAATGATATGTTTTTAGATTTCGTTTAAAACCATCAGTAGTTTGTTTGGCCCTCAGGTGGTCAGGGAGGGCGTTCCACAGCCTCGGTGCAGCTGATGAGAAGGCCCCATCACCCATGCTACAGAGTTTGGTTCTAGGGGCTTGGAGGGTGTTTGTGCTTGCAGAACGGAGGGTGCGTGAAGAGGTCTGAAGGATGAGGAGCTCCTGTAGGTAAACAGGGGCATGTCGGTGAAGGCACTGGTGGGTGAGGAGGGAGACCTTATATTCAATCCTGAGTGAAACAGGGAGCCAGTAAAGAGATTTCAGGATGCGGGTGATGTGATCATGCTTGCGCACCCTCATCAGGATCCTGGCAGCACTGTTCTGGATGTATTGAAGTCTCTGGATGTTCTTGCCAGAGATTCCGATGAGGAGTGCATTACAGTAGTCCAGCCTGGAGGAGACAAAGGCGTGGATCTACGCATCTCTCTGCATCTGCCAGGGTAAGTACTGGATGGAGTTTGGCGGTAAACCCATTGACACGACAGTTCAAATCTGGGACAGATGTGCAAAAAACCCTTGCAGCCTTTGCAATGTGCAAATTGCATTGTTTCAAATTGCGATTACGTAAAATGATCTCAAATGCTTTAAAATGGCAACCAAAACCTGAAAGACGTGGAAAAAAATTGAAAAGCACCATTTGATTGGATCGTAAAATGGCAGACTCAGCCAATGATCAGCTCCAGGGTGATCAAAGAAGATTTAATGTTACCTGTGAGTCCTGTCACAATTAGAGGATCTAATGTTACCTGTACCAATTAGAAGATCTAATGTTACCTGTGAGTACTGTACCAATTAGAAGATCTAATGTTAACTGTGAGTACTGTACCAATTAGAGGGCACCTATGTGAAGCCAAGTTATCAGCAAGAAGCCTCCACAAAGTCCAATTGTACAAAAGACGACATGTGCTGAAGAGGTTGCAATTTGCTGAACACATTGACTAGCCTAAAGAAAAATGGTGCAACATTTTGTGGACTGATAAAAGCAAGATTGTTCTCCATGGGTCTAGGGGCTACAGGCAGTTTGTCAGACGACCCCCAGACACTGAATTCAAGCCACAGTACACCGCGAAGACAATGAAGCATGGTGGCCCAAGCATCATGACATGGGGATGTTTCTCCTACTATGGTGTCGGGCCAATTTACCGCATACCAGGGATCATGGATCAGTTTGAATGCACCAGAATACTTAAAGAGGTCATGATGCCTTATGCCGAAGAGGAAATGCCCTTGAAATGGGTGTTCCAACAAGACAACAATGCCAAAACACCAGTGAACAAGCAGCATCTTGGTTTCAGGCCAACAAGATTAACGTTATGGAGTGGCCAGCCCAATCAGACCTTTATCCAATAGAAAACTTGTGGGGTGACAAAACAGGTGAAAAAAATGCTGTTTCTAAGGCAAACCCAAGAAATGCAGAGGAACTGTGGAATGTAGTCCAATCATTATGGGCTGGAATACCTGTTCACAGATGCCAGAAGTTGGACAACTCCATGCAACACAGATGTGCAACACTAAGGGCCCTATTTTAACATTCTAAACGCATGGTGTGAAGCGCATGGCGCAAGTGTACTTTGGGCATGTCCATATCCACTTTTGCTAGTTTAACAGCGGAAAAAAAAGTCCATGCACCGGGCGCATGGTCTAAAAGGGTTGTACTAAGTGTCTTCATTAATTCATAGGTGCGTTTTGGGGCGTAAAATGCAATTAACCAATCAGAGATTCATCTCCCATTCCCTTTAAGAGCCAGGCGTGTTTGTACCTTTCACAAATTAATATTATGATGGCGGATTTGCACTGTAATATTTTTATTTGTAATCTTTTGCATATTTGTGTGCTGCTGCGCTTCCCTGTGTGTGTGCAACAAACATAGTGTGCACACGCTGTGCATACGCCTAGGTGCATTTGACTAATTTGTTGTTAAAATAACAATGACATGCTGCGCCATTGACTTTAGACCAGATTTTTGTTGGTCAATAGCGCGATCACTTTCCGATGCCTCAAGATAGCAATACACCCAAAATGATCCTCAACACACCTCCCTGTTAGACCATGGGCGCAAACATGGGCGCAGGTGCATAATGCTAAACGATGCGGGGGGGGGATGGACAACTGCGTCGGTCTTAAACTAGCAAAAACACTTGTGTTCGGGCTTTGCGCCGGGTGCAAGATAGTCCCCTAAATATTAATTCAGTGATTCACAGGATGACTAAATCTTGTTCAGTTTATACAGTAAATGTTTACAGTTTTTAATATTTTTTTGAATAGCCTAACATTCCTTTTTCTTCACTTTCTGTTAAGTAATAAAAATCTTGGCAAGATTTTTATTCATGTTTTCATTTAAATAGACTGTGCAGTGTTCCCAAAGCATTTACGTGTATGGAAATAAAAGCTATTATAAGAATTGTGAGATTTACTCACTTTTTTGAACACAATGGTATTATCTCAAACACAACTATAATCTGGACACCTGGAAACAGATTGAAATGCAGGGCTTTTCCAGGAAAAATCTGGTCACCCTACCAATGCACCTGTGTTTTCAAAACACAAGATAATATTATTTTCTGTGTATTCAATTACTCTTTTTGCGTAAAAAAACACAGACTTATGCATTTATGCGACCTCTCAATACTAGGCTACTGTTTAAAATACTTTTCAGCTGCATTATATGGAGAAAAGCAGAGTGCATTTGATGCACAGCTAGGCAGGATTCACTGACAACGGGTGGGTTATGAAGTGGAATCATGATTCACAACATGAATGGCTACTCTAAACTGCTCTATACAACAAAAACTACCCGTGAAGTGCTCCCGCAAAAGACAAGTGCTCTTTCTGACCATTTTCTGTAAACTCTAGAAATGGTTATGTGGGAAAATCTCAGTAGATCAGCAACTTTTGAAACACTCAAAGAGCCCGTCTGGCACAAACAACCATTCCACATTAAAAGTAACTTAAATTAACCTTCTTCCCCATTCTGATGCTTGTTTTGAACTTCAGAAATCATCTTGAAAATGTCTAAATGCCACAAGATTGGCCGATTATATATTTGCTTTAACATCCAGTTGAATTGGTACCGTATGTAGTGGCTGGTGAGTGTATATAAGCTATAATCAAATATTGTACTTGTTCAGACTAGGAATAGAACTTTGCTATGTGCTTAGAGGGGCATGACTTACATCGTAGAAGTCAGTCTTGAATTTGATTGTGCTAAGAACAGGCAGTCTGTGGCACAGGGCATTGGCTTCTCTAAGGATCTCATGGTTGAATGGCACCTCTCCTGAATTGTATGAATTCAGAAGGGAGGTTGTTAAACAAAGGTATAGTTGGAATATTACTGTTAAAATATATAGTTTCCTTTGAAGCAAAGTATGGAAAATGTACCAATGATAAGTACACTTACCTGCTTCCACCGCTTTGACATATTCAAGGATGACTTTCACCCGACTGTGTAGCATCTTGATTGCACTGTGCTGGGCTATGAGATGTTCAGCCACTAAACACAACAGACAGACAGATAACAGGGAGAAGTAATTCAATAATTTCACCTGTTATCAGACAAAAAACATGATAAAAAATGCTTACATTTACGGTAAGATTCAAATGAAAACATTGGATTTTTTTTTTAGAAGTAGTTTATGACTACGTAGCTGTAGAATCCAGATGACAGAAAAGCTGTTCTCATTTTGGGTTGAGACTTGTGAATGCTAGCAGGTCAGAACCACCTGCTGCATTGTGGAACACGGTCAGAAGGACCATTCTTTTTAAGCAAATGTTTTCTGAATTTTAGTAAGTTGGTGAGCTATCTAACCTTTAGGCTGGTCAAATAGAAGGCACTCAAATTCACCTACAGCTGTGAAACCTGTGATGAGCCTGTTTTGCTACCTGCTCTTGAGATGAAACTGAAAACGTACAACTGAAGTATGAAATAAACATTCCCCCTCTAAGGTGTCAATTGCACTTACATCTGGGTAATGTGAAAGTATAAAACAAAAGAAACTAAAACTTCTGACTATTAGTTTTTGATTATATTTAAAGCCACTGCCCAAATATATTTTGCTAAAAGATAAGATTTTGCTGATTAAAACAGAATAAAATAAATGAGTCATCTGGAGATACTCGTCAAAGTAGACCTCTCCATAGGAAAACAATGGGCGGAGCTCTGAGCTACGGGTGGGAAAGGGGGCTGCTTGCTTTTTTGTATGTCTGGATAACAGTCACAGCCACTGCCCAAACAAACTTGTTAGAAAGCTAATATTAACTTGATTAAAATTACCTCCTTGTTGAAAAAGTGGCTGCACATGTTGTATTTTTCATTGGGAACCAATAGTAAGGTGTGATCCTGAATTGTAAATCCTAGCTTGATGCAATTAAAGGCTGTAATGTCCACACTGTTAAATTACTGCAACTGATACATATCTCCAGGAGATGGCAGCATAAGACCACAAATAAAATGTTCATCCCCCAAACACACTAGAGTTGTAATTCTCAGCCCAAACCCGAAAAAGCCAGATGACCCAGCGCAAAATTGGACCTTGCCGGGCCTTAAAATCTACTAATTAGTTCGGGCCGGGCCAGGCTTCAGGCATGTGATGACTTTTTAAAATATATGTAAAACAATAATATTTCAAACTGGAGCTTTTTTCATTTTTTCTATTTTCAGTTCACTCACAGAAATATTATGCTATGTTCCATTATTAAATTCCATTATTACTGTATTAATGTCAGCAAAATGGATGCAGAGTGGTGGGGGTAGGCTAAAGACTACGCTCATAAAAGGTGTATGGTTGTACAGGAGGGAAAAGGGAAGTCTGACATTTCGAAAGCATTCAATTTAGTCAGTAAAACCACTGGTGTCTCCACTGAGAATGTAAAATGCAGAACAGGCCACACACCTTTAAATATGAAGGCAAGTTGCATCTTCTCTGTAGCATGATTCATACATCTTCTATGCTGCATGTAAGTGCACGCACTTTATACAACATATTGTGGCAGCTTGTCTTAAAATAGCTACAAGCCTTTCCAACTATTTTAGTTGATTGAAGCAAACAATTTTCTGTCCTACAAAATGTGGCGAAACAACTTAAACCTTTTCAGTTAAACAATTAACAACATTTCATGGCAAAAATAAATACTCTAATGCAGAGGTATTCAACTCTAACCCTACGGGGTCCGGAGCCTGCTGGTTTTCTGTTCTACCTCAACATTAATTGGACTCACCTGGTGTCCCAGGTCTAAATAAATCCCAGATTAAAGTGTTGCAATGAAAAAGTGGAGTGGATCTGGCTTCGAGGTCCAGAGTTGAATACCCCTGCTCTAATGGATTAGATTTCCTTGTTATTGTCTACAGCAGTTTGAATATGAACCCAGTCTGTTCATTCAGCAAGTCCTACGAGATGATGTTGTAATTGGTATAATAATGATTGTATTTCATTATAGTTCGTTAAACAATCCTTACCTGTAGAATTCTCCCCGCTGCCCGTGGCTGTCATGCGAGCCACATGGTCCACCCCAATTCGCTCTGCCTCTTCTGTAGCCAGAGTGTAACCCAGCTCAGCAAATAACATGGTCGCCTGGCATTGGGCAAGAGCAGTAAACCCGCAAGTAAAAAAAAAGACAATTACACCAACCACAGTGCTGTGTGTGTGTACGCAAGTTAGTGTACTTACCTCTCCGTTGATGATGTCAATGACTGACTCATACACATTAACAGGAAGCTGGAGAGAAGAAACATATGTTAAATGTCTGTATGTACAGTACCAGTCAAAAGTTAGGACATATTAACCCATTGAAGTCAAGGGTTGACATGAAATTTGCATTTATTCTATGAGCTACGAGGGGTGAATTGGCAAGAATAACGAACCTGCACCGTATTAACGCAGAATAATTAACTTAATTAAAATGCTGCAAACAAATATAGCTGACAGATATACCTGTACGAATGCAGGTGGAGAACCCAGTGGAGGACTTTAATTAATGTTTCATACGGATGGCAGCGCGAAAGCGCACAATAAGGAAATACACCAACATTTTAAGGTAGATTCGGAAACGAAACAAACAACTGGAAAATACAGCAATGTTATTTTATTCAACATGTTGCTCTCTAATGGAGTGAGTTATAATTGTTATAATAAATACATTAATATATAATAAACTGCCAGGTTTGACACAATGTCATCGCTAAACTATTATTAACAGGGGTGCAAACTCATCGGGGGTGAAAAAGGTGAAGTAGATTAACAAAACAGAAAAAATATTTTGCTTACTAGCAGATAACTTAGATGACCCCACCTACCCCCCCAAAATTTGTATTGCAGATCTACATGATTCACGTGGATGACCTATTTATAAATACAAACATGGAATTTCACAAAAACGTGACAAGTTTGCACCCCTGAATAAACAGGAGACATGCTTGAAGTGTATAAACTAATTATCATGCTTACCATCTAAAAAACAAATAGGGCCATATAATACTGTAGTAGCCTTCTAAATTATTCTAAATCTATCTATTATTCTGACCTCTTTCTGCCTTAATATAGCCTACTTTACAACTGTTTCAATCACTCGCTTATACTGCGTTTTGATGAATCAAAAAAACAACTAATTTTTAAACAATGTTGTGGGGAGGAAAAACTCCTCCATCTTCCTCACATGCTATTGAATGACAGTTGGCAGTTCTTAATTTTTAGCCCAAACAACAAAGGTGATCTATTAGGCTACACTTAAACAGTCAATTGTAGAAAATTATAAATAGGCTATATGTTTGCAAACGTAAAAAAATTAATATGAGTCAAATCAGTTTGTCGTGTGTTACTTTGATACATGAACACTTGTTTTTCTATATTATAAATGTAGTGTGCTGTACTATACATTTTGTCTTCATACCTCTTGTAATTTGTCTGTGACAAAACCCGACATGACTCCATATGACATTAGTCTATCTTACAATCTTGTTTTGCCATGTTCTCTCTATCCCTTTCCCAACACTAGGCAATAGCCTATTATTTTATTTTTTCTCTCGATTTTCCTCCCTTCCCAATTCCCACTAACCCTGCTTGTCAGCAGCTCTGTAATTCATTGGACAGATCCGTGGGTTGGCGAGGGGCATACACAGTTCATCCAAAAAATGACGCCCAGTTGCCAATTACTCTTGCAAGGGTGCAAACTCATCAGGGGTGAAAAAGGTGACAAAGACCGAACCCCCCTAGGGCATGCCCCCCAGGTAGAAAAAAAAATGTGCTTGAAAATGTGGATTTACAACCGATTTTAGCATGAGGATATAGGGGAAAAACTCACCCTAGAATGAATGTAATCTTACTGCTACGAAAGTAATGTTGAGGGGGACATCAAATATGAATCAGTGCAAACAATATCCCATTTAAGATGTAATTTATTTGTCAATACACAAAATAGATACATTATACCCCTTCCAACCAGAGACGGGCATAAATACAGTAATACATTACTCTTCTGGGTTGGGCTGAGTTCACAACTTTTGGGAAGTTCCTCAGTATGACCATAATGACCAGGTAAAAGTTCATAACTTACCAGTGAGCTATGAAAAACAAAAACCTTCAATTGGAACAATGGGAAACATTCTAAAATTACAAAACTTCTTTTACCTGGTCATTAGTGTCTTACTGAGGAACTTCCCAAAAGTTGTGCACTTAGCCCAACCCAGAAGAGTAATGTATTACTGTATTTATGCCCATCTCTGCTTCCAACCACCCACCCCGATACTCTCCAAATCACCCACTTCGTTCCACCCCACCAATCACATTACTACCAAAAATGGCCCAAGCTAGCAGAAAAAAATATATATTCACATAAGAGTTTTCTTAATGAAATTCAAATCAACACGAGTGTCCCGAGTGAAGTAACATTAACATAACAAAATGCAGCTTGTTCAAATGAAAATTACTCTTTCCATTTCCCTCTAAAACTGTAGGCTATAGGCTACTAAACTGGAATATGGGATCTATTTACATAATCCATCGATCAAAATTAGATAATCCATCATATAGTAAAATAATCAGAACTAGGCTACTTCAAGCGATTTAGGTAGGCTACAACATAGATACATTAGATAAAGATATATTTTCGATTTTTCCCCATTGCCCATGAAAGTTGGACAGCTCAC
The DNA here is from genome assembly GCA_016801145.1 of Umbra pygmaea. Classification (NCBI taxonomy): domain Eukaryota; kingdom Metazoa; phylum Chordata; class Actinopteri; order Esociformes; family Umbridae; genus Umbra; species Umbra pygmaea. The sequence goes on along the minus strand of JACXGM010001889.1, from coordinate 645 downwards.
CACTCCTGTCTGTTCTCTGAATGACTACATGTATCTCTATGTGGAATTCTTCATCTAATTAAGGAGAAAAACGTTAATAAATGTTGATTTTTGATATTCCATTTTAACGCTGAACTCAAAACATCTACAGCACAACAGATTACAGTAGCCCGTTTATGATGGAGTGACTCACCCGGAATTATGCCTCCGTGGATGCCTTTGCTTTTAGGCTTGGGAGACTAAAAAGTGACTGTTGACCAATTAATTGAGATTTCAGTTCTTTCACCTTTGTTCTTCTAGGCTTGCTTCTTGCAGGAAAATCGTTGTCATAGATTTTATTAAGTGTCCGAAAATGTTTGTCAACGTTTCCTTTCTTTGGAAAAGCAATAGCCTACTTGTTTGGCAGATCAGACCAATGCATTAAGAAAAGGACATAGCATGGAAATGGTAAGTTTGAGGCTTTTTGGTTGGTACTGCACTCATTTCCAAATGGTTGGAATTTATTTTACATTTGTATTTTGCAAATTAATGTCATATGTGCTACCGAATACGGAGATTAGGCCAAGCTTCACAATTTTGCGCTCTGTGCGCCGAGTCCAAAGCTCTTGGAAATCGCGAGGCAGACTAAACGTTAGTTGTCATGGCAACTGAATAAACAAAAATCTT
>JACXGM010001888.1:0-50753 GCA_016801145.1 Umbra pygmaea | reverse complement strand
TATATATTATACAAAAAAATTCGGCGTGAGAAGTACAATGTGTGGCGGGAGTGCGTGACAAAAGAGTGAAATGAGTGACTGTCACGCTCAATGCGTGACACTTGAGAGCCCTGTGAATAACTTAGACAGAGAATGAGCCATTTCAGATTTAAGGCAGTGAGAGAACACGGAACAGGTTCACTAGCCTACTGAATACACAGAGACTGAAAAAGTTGATAAATAAGAATAGCCCAATGCAGCATGAGTAAATAACATGTTATTTATTTACATACATATTAACATACATTATTAACCAACTGCCTGTATGTGTGTGTTTGTGTGCTAAATTTAAAGGATCACGAATATCGATTTATGTCGGAGGTTTAAAAGATGGAAGACCAGCTGAGGGAGGGAGCAACTGAGATACATTACCCCTTTAAAACAGCGCTCTGATCGCTGCATATCTGTGGCAGTCACGGATCCGTCGGCGGCAGTTCGTGGAGAATGGGGTATAGCATCACCATAGTCTACTTTCTATTTGATAAACGAGGTTGCGATGTCTTACGTAATTTATTTGCCTTGTTGAAGGAGGATGTTGTGCCGTCATTTAAGCTATCCTAATTAATGGCGCCTCGGCGTCAGCAGAAAACATGTGTCCTCAGAATGCCATTCTGCAGGATCTAAAATGATTTATTTTTTTCCACAAAGGACAGACAAATATTTTGATCGTTTTTTATTTTCTGCAAAACGAATCGCGTTGCTTTTGGGATGAGGTGATGAAACGATGCGCGGTCTCGCAGACTAGATCATTGCTGTTTTTGGAATGATTATGATTTTGTCTTTTGTTTTAACATGGGGGTTGAAACTGGGATGAACGAAAGAGTTTATTGTGCATAGATGGTAGATGTGGTCTCATGGATGTGACTCGACAGGAACACGATTCAGCGATTTGATTACGGGCCAAGCGCGTCCTAACGGAACCACTCAGGATGCCCAGAGGTCTACGACGACTCGTTCACCTGGTGCTTTTTTGCCCTTTGTCGAAGGGGCTGCAGGTGGGATCACTACACTACTAGATGATATTTAGTTTCTATATTTCTGTTTCTCTGATTGTGTGCAGGAATGTATCATTAAAAAGGCTTAAATAGATACACCATTGTATTGATTTTATTTTGGCTGTATAATATGTAATTGGTTATCTGCCTTGTGGACATAAGTATTATTTGAGTATTATATAAACACTCAACGGCCAATTCATTAGGTACACTTATTCAACCCGCTCGTTAACGCAAATATCTAATCAGCCAATCACGTGCAGCAAGTCAATGCATTTAGGCATGTAGACATGATCAAGACGATCGGCTGAAGTTCAAACCAAGCATCAGAATGGGGAAAAATATGATTTAAAGGGGAACACTGACGAAAGTCTAGTATTTGTCTATGTTCCTAAATCGTTTTTGAAGTTACTTATTTTGACGTTCTGGTTCATCAGTCAACTCTCACTCACGGAGAACAGGTCAGACCTAGGACGAGTGCAGTGTCAGATAGTGATGGGAAGTTCGGTTCTTTTCCGCGAACCGGCTCTTTCGGACAGTTCTTTTAAAAATATCCGTTAAAAACGGATCACCGTTCTTTTATGGTCAAACGTAATTACGTCACGTCAAGTCTATTACGGAACGGGATGAAAAAACACTTTACACATTCAAATGTATAATGTAATCATAACATCAGCAAGTTAAAACATCTTCATAATCTGATAATTTTATTACAATCATGTTTTGCATCTAAAGCAGGGGTGTGCAAATATTTTTGCTTGAGCGCCACATTGAGCTTTTGAAACCAAATGAAGGGCCGCATTTTATAGCGATGCATGAAAAATAGGAAATATTATTTCATTAAATTATCCCTGGCCCCTACACAGTTATGTGCGTATCCTATAGAAAATAAATGTTTTGTTTTAACACCATTTCCTTGTTTGACTATATTATTTTTAGTTTACCAAAATATAGTCAGTGAAAAGTACCCAGCTTTGAGACACGATATCTCTGGCTGTCATTAATCCACATGGACAAACCACTCCTCATTATTTGCATTGGCATTATTTTATCAGCGGAACCCCCTCTTTCCAACCATATTGGTACCATGTTGGTATTGTGCAGAATGATGTCCTACATCATTGCAGAGTTGTTATTTTGTCATTTTCACATCCTACTTCCTGTCTGTAATGTGTTTAGTAAAAAAGGCAAAAGTAAAAAAAATACGACCAACTTCGAGGCGCGATAGCTCCGGCTCTGATAAAGCCACATGGACGAGCCAACACTCATTCTTTTCGGCTGACGCTATAGAGCGTCGGAAGACTGTGGAGGGTAAAAACGCCTCGCGGGCCAAATCAAAGGACACGGCGGGCCGCATCTGGACCTAGGGCCGTAGTTTGCCCACCCCTGATCTAAAGCATCCAAACACATACAGGCATTGATGTGCAAACGAGGGTGCTTTACAGTTATAAAGTGAATAAATCAGTCTTCATCAGTGCATGATCCACGTACTATGCATAATCCATTACGATTTATTTGCAATTAAATATGGTTTGCCAGATTTTCCCCTCATTCAAGTCCTCCTTTCACACGTTCAAAGCATCAGTCCTAGTTCGTTTTAGACACTGGTGCTGTTGCAGTCAGTCATAATGTAAGCGCCTGCTCAGTATCATCAGCTCATCGGTTCTCAAATCGAACATGTCCGAAATGAACAGTTCTTGTTCAGTGTACTGGTGATCCAAAAACCGTTGCAAGCGATTCCTGACTCGACAACGAGAACTATTGACAGTCCATGTATGTTAACAGTAGGTTAAGTCAGTGTACTGTTGGTGTAACTGAATAACTCCCGGGATGTTGGTTTATTTTGCATCAGAGGGAGAGTCAGGCATGTCAAAAATAAAATAAAAATAAAAAAAGATGTGCAAATTGTTTGGAATGATTCAGTCGGATTAGGGGAACTGGTTCGACCGGTTTACTAAAAAGATCCAGTTGAAAAGAACGATTTGTTCGCGAACCGGACATCACTAAGTGTCAGCTGGAGACAAATGGTCTGTGCTGACAGAAGCGTCATGCACCTATTTCTTTTGTATATACACTCACCTAAAAGATTAGGAACACCATACTAATACTGTGTTTGACCCCCTTTCGCCTTCAGAAATTAATTCTACGTGTCATTGATTCAACAAGGCGCTGAAAGCATTCTATAGAAATGTTGGCCCATATTGATAAAATAGAATCTTGCAGTTGATGGAGATTTGTGGGATGCACATCCAGGGCACGAAGCTCCCGTTCCACCACAGGTAAAGGTACTTTATTTGTCACATACACATACATGTAGCGAAATTCATTCTCTGCATTTAACCCATCCCTCAAGGGAGCAGTGGGCAGCCATTTACAGCACCCGGGGACCAACTCCAGATCTAAGCCAGTGCCTTCGTCAGGGGCACTGACTGGAGAACCTAGCCTGCATGTTTTTTGATGATGGTGGGGGAAACCGGAGCACCCAGAGGAAACCCACGCAGACACGGGGAGAACATGCAAACTCCACACAGAAAGGCCCTGTACAACCCTGCCTGCCCTCAAAGATGCTCGATTGGGTTGAGATCTGGTGACTGTGGGGGCCATTTTAGTACAGTGAACTCACTGTCATGTTCAAGAAACCAATTTGAAATGATTCGAGCTTTGTGACATGGTGCATTATCCTGCTGGAAGTAGCCATCAGAGGATGGGTACATGGTGGCCATAAAGGGATGGACATGGCCAGAAACAATGTTCAGGTAGGCCGTGGCATTTAAACGATGCCCAATTGGCACTAAGGGGCCTAAAGTGTGCCAAGAAAACATCCCCCACACCATTACACCACCACCACCACCAGCCTGCACAGTGGTAACAAGGCAAGATGGATCCATGTTCTCATTCTGTTTATGCCAAATTCTGACTCTACCATCTGAATGTCTCAACAGAAATCGAGACTCATCAGACCAGACAACATTTTTCCAGTCTTCAACTGTCTAATTTTGGTGAGCTCTTGCAAATTGTAGCCTCTTTTTCCTATTTGCAGTGGAGATGAGTGATACCCGGTGGGGTCTTCTGCTGTTGTAGCCCATCCGCCTCAAGGTTGTGCATTTTGTGGCTTCACAAATGCTTTGCTGCATACATCGGTTGTAACGAGTGGTTATTTCAGTCAAAGTTGCTCTTCTATCAGCTTGAAGCAGTCGGCCCATTCTCCTCTGACCTCTAGCATCAACAAGACATTTTCACCCACAGGACTGCCGCATACTGGATGTTTTTCCCTTTTCACACCATTCTTTGTAAACCCTAGAAATGGTTGTGCGTGAAAATCCCAGTAACTGAGCAGATTGTGAAATACTCAGACCGGCCCGTCTGGCACCAACAAACATGCCACGCTCAAAATTGCTTAAATCCCCTTTCTTTCACATTCTGACATTCAGTTTGGAGTTCAGGAGATTGTCTTGACCAGGACCACACCCCTAAATGCATTGTAGCCACTGCCATGTGATTGGTTGAGTAGATAATTGCATTAATGAAAAATTTACCAGGTGTTCCTAATAATCCTTTAGGTGAGTGTATATGTATGTATGTATGTATGTATGTATGTATGTATGTATGTATGTATGTATGTATGTATGTATGTATGTATGTATGTATGTATGTATGTATGTATGTATGTATGTATGTATGTATGTATGTATGTATGTATGTATGTATGTATGTATATGTATCAGCCGCGGTCGGTGGATCTTAATTGGGGAGGACGAGTTCGAAATACGCTCGGGACCGGAGTGAATGGAATGGTGCGCCACGCACAAAACCCAGTGTTTTTTTGTTTTGCACACTGGGTTTTGTGCCTACCTGAGCATTGTTTCTGACCATCCCTTTATGGCCACCATGTACCATGCAGGATAATGCACCATGTCACAAAGCTTGAATCATTTCAAATTGGTTTCTTGAACATGACAATGAGTTCACTGTACCAAAATGGCCCCCACAGTCACCAGATCTCAACCCAATAGAGCATCTTTGGGATGTGGTGGAATGGGAACTTTGTGCCCTGAATGTGCATTCCACAAATTTCCATCAAATGCAAGATGCTATCCTGTCAATATAGACCAACATTTCGAAAGAATGCTTTCAGCACCTTGTTGAATCAATGCCAGATAGAATTAAGGCAGTTCTGAAGGCGAAAGGGGGTCAAACACAGTATTAGTATGGTGTTCCTAATAATCCTTTAGGTGAGTGTAAATATGTATATGTGAGCTTCATAAATTGGTCACAAGCAATGCAGGTACTTGTCTAAATCACATTGTATAAAATGTTTCTAGAAAATGACCATGTTTGTCTTCCTCTTTGCTGTTTAGAGTCGACTTCCAGCATTAAAAGTGAAGTATCTTCTGCTGGCCTGGCTTGGTATCCTGGTTGCCAGCTGGGTCATCTACATGCAATATGCCTCATACTCTGAGCTTTGCCGAGGCCATGTATGTCACATGGTTATTGTAAGTATGACATCACACACATGCATACCAAAATGGGAAACACATTTTCGATTTGACTATCCTGCTGAAGACCAAATATTTTAATTTTCAACTAACCTTAAAGGACAATTCCAGCGCAAAATGAACCTAGGGGTTAATAACACATGGGTACAGAGTTGACCGTTCTCTGGGATATTGTTTCATGTTAAAATGAATGTGCCCAGTTTTAGTGCTAACCTTATAACGCTAGTTGTGAAGGCATGGATGAAATAAAAAGAAATTGCTATTTTATAGCACTAACAAGGCTCAAAATAGCACCACACTTTCACGGTAGCATAATGAGGGTCCCTACATGCAAACCGAAGCATTGAGAACTTTGTAAGTGTACAGACAGTTTATTAAAATGATAGTTTAAAAGACAGCACCGTTCGCCCATACAGGCAGGCACCATTTTGGGAAAATAGACTCAACCAGTCGAACCACGAATGCTGTGCTACGTGAGCCGAACTGTGACTTGGAATCTCCCATAGCAAGAGGTTTTTTGGTCGTTCATGCAAATCAATGAGCAAGACTTACAGTTGGCGATGCAAACTAAAATCAACCATAATTTGCTCGCAGTTCAGCTCATGTAGCACGGTGTTCCGAGTTCGACTGGTCGAGTCTGTTTTCCCAAGATGGCGCCTGCTTGTAATCCTTGCCACATGCATCGAAAGTCTGCATTTTAAAACATCGATTGCGGTTTACCTGCTTGTTTTGTGTTGCTCACACTCAATTGACAATGAATGATTCAGTTCAGACTCTCATTAGGATTTGGAATCAGCCAGGCCCTCTGGTTTTGTAAGTCAAAATCGTAATTGTGTGAACAACATACTGAACACATTAACTAAAAACACCTTTGAAAGCCAGTGGTGGTTGCATTTTGATGTATATACAAAACAGTATTCCCCAAACTCTCTTAAAGCTTTAATATATTGAGTCTGGGACAAGGGAATAAGACATTTATTTTGAAACCTACCATTTTGGATTGGATGTGTAATATGTTTTTATATTTGCATAATGTAAGTACAATCAATATCCTACTTCGGAAAAGCTTTAAGTTCCAAGAAAGGTTTTCATGAAATGGGGCACAAATCCCCCATACAATGACATAATACACCATTTTGTGGGACCATATTTGGCTTGACAATGCAACTTTCACATCAAATGGCCAGAACTAGTTAAGTCAGCCTTCATTGACTAGAAACTCACAATAAATTCATCATATCCTGGTTGCGACGCACATTGAAACAATTGCCTGTAAAAAATGAAAGGTGCTGTGTACTTCTAAACTTTCGCTTTGTAAAAACAGACGGGTGGGGGATACAAACCAATGACAATAGAGGGTGATGGCTTCTGTAGTGAAGGTTTCACCTTCTTCATGGGTAAAAAGAAGTGTGCGAAGAAGTTCTGAGCAGTTTCAGCATGCAATCTTCCAGTCGAAATTAGGAAATTTAGCAAATAATCCCTTTGCACTACTTAACGAAATTCCCCTTGTTGAAACGAACACCCCAAAACACACAAAGTTGATATAATCTAGCGACGTGAGTCACAATTTTCACATTCGTCAGATTGACCAAAAACCGCAGATGTTATTGCATATGCAGTAATAATATCCCTCTAGAGAGCTAACCTCCATCAGTGAGGAGTAAGTGGACGACCTGATATGATGAAGAAGTCGGTGGGTTTGGGACAGGTTATGCATATGGCAAGGATGTGTGTAGACCTGATCCAATGTGTTAGTATCTCTCTTGCGCTTTGGACATATTTTGAAAGGATTTGTTCTAGAAGTCCTTGTTTAATACCTATCGCCACAATAAAGCCTGCACAGGGCTGGAAGGGTTCCTGCTGGCTAATATTCTCATCCAGAGGGCTGCCTTGACCTAAGCATTCATTTTCACTGCAAATAATGGGTGACGAGAAATAATGAATAATGTCTGAACAACTGTCTTTAGAACACCTATGTTTTACATTCCAGGCTGAATACAAGAGCTCTGTGATGTAGGTGTAATATATCACATGTATTCAAAGTGTTAGGGGGAGTATGTTGTGGAGAGTAAGCCAGCACTATTATTCCCTTTGCTTTTCTTTGCTGTGCTTTGAAAGGCAGGCAGGCAGGCTGTTTGGGACATGGAAGATGGAGAAAACAATGTCTAGAATGACAGGAAAATGTAGGGAAACAGAGGAAGAATAGAAGACAGCTTACGTGTGCGTGGGTGAAAGAGATGGTTTGGTGTTGTGCGGTTAAGAGAAAAGGGTGTTGTCATTGTTGTGTAAAATGCCAAAGGTAAACTGCAACTTTATGGATGACTAGTCATTCTGAATGAACAAAAACCAATATGAAGGCTAGGAATAACATGTCACAATCCACAGAAACTGAAGCAGTCTTATTACCACATCACCTGCCATCTAGATAAATAGGAAGTCACATCAAAAAGACTTTCTTTGTCCGTTTTATGTTGACAATTGAGTCATTTAGCAGACAATATCACCAAATGTGCAATCATCATTACATAGAGTTAGTTCCATGTATATTTAGACATTGACAAAGTTATTATTTTACAGCGATCTACCACAGCATTTTTGATTGGAAACTATATACTGAACTGAGCTTAAAGAGCAGATTTTAGGTCTAAATACAGGGGAATTAAATCCAAATTGGGTGAAATTAGGTGAAGTATTACAGAACTTTTTGTATTTCAATATCTTCTTTTTAAGGGTACAAATTAGGCTGTATTTGGCTGCACAACTGTTCCATGGCCATGTTTGTTTCATTCCCTCATTAGTTAGTTAATGTGCAAGTAAGCCAATAAATGACTTTTACTTTAAAGTTTTATTTAAACTGTGGCATTTGCATTTGGAATGTGTTGCTGTTAACTCTCAACATGAAGTCCACTGTTACTGCCAGTGAAGCAAGCTATTTTTAGGTAAACAAATTCAAACAAATCCAGCAGCTAGACAGCAAAAACATTAGGTGTGGCCCATAGAAATAGAATGGATAGAATGGCCATTCTGCTACATTGATTTGAATTGTAATGGCATTTCTATCCATTCCATTTCTATGGTGTGGCCATATCAACTATCTGTTACAGTTAGTAAAAAGAAAGAACACACGTCAGCTCAGGAACAACCAAAGGCCTGGAAGACCACAGAAAAATACTGTTGGATGACAGAATAATTTTTTCCCAGTTGAAAAAAATCCCTTCACAACATTTGGCCAGATCAAAAACCCCAGGAGGTAGGCGTATATTTGTCAAAGTCAACATTCAAAGGAAGACTTTATCTGAAAAAATACAAAGCATTTACCACGAAACATAAACCATCTGTAAGCCTGAATGACAGGAAGAGAAAAGTATGGGGAAGGGAAGAAACTACTCATGATCCGAAGCATACCACCTCATCTGTGTAGCATGGTGGAGGTAGTGTTATGGCATGGGCATTTATGGCTGCCACTGGTTCCTCTGTATTAATTGATGATGTGACTGCTGACAAAATCAGGTGAATTCTAAATTGTTTAGGGTGATATTATCTATCTGCTCAGATCCATCAAAAAAATTACTTAACTTTGTGGATGGAAATGACATGAAGCATACTGTGAAAGCAACCCAATACTTTATTAAAGCTACCGTTCGTAATGGCAAAACTATTATTTAGGCCCACATTTAAGAGTGTAGTATATCATTTATATCATATTCACAATTTAAGTAGAATAATGTCTTACCGCAGTTAGCTTGAAACCTAATGGTGTTTCTCACAGCTACGGCAGTTGTTTCCTTATCGAGCGTCAAGGAGGGAATCCAACCAAAGTATGTGACTTATGGTTCGTGGAGGAAGTTTGGTTGCAGAAACTGTTAATCACACCAGAGCTGTACAGTGATGTCTGATGAGGTTGCAGGGCGGGTCCAACCTCTAGATACAGTAGAACAAGAGAGAAAATACAAACCTAGACACCTCAAAGAAAAAAAAACAAAGTAAAAAGCGGGACCTCATTTTAGCCCGACAGCACCTATATTCACACTCTGTAGAACCCAGAGTCCTAAATAGGCATAAATATCGCCTAATACTGCGGAAGGTATCTATAGGTCAAAGAAGTGAATCGTTCTGCGATGGCCAAGTCAATCACCTGAACTGAAACCAGTTGAGCATGCATTTTCACTTGCTGAAGGAAAAACTGAAGGCAAACCACTCCCAAGAACAAGCAGAAACTGAAAACAGACCTGGAAGAGCATCATTAAGGAAGAAACCCGGCATCTGGTAAAGTGCGATGGGTTCCAGACTTCAGGCAAACATTGACTGCAAAGGATTTGCAACCAAGTCTTAAAACTCACAAATGAATTCTTGATTATGTTTGTTTATCACAACACTTTTGAGCCCCTGAAATTGGGAGAGGACAAATATAATAAGTGTTGTAATTCCTGAACCGTTTACCTGATTTAGATTGAAATACCCTCAAATTACAGCAGAAAGTCTCATTCAGGTCATATCCATTATATTATTTAAACTCTAATATGATGTGGTAGCGGAAACCAAACCAGCTCAGGGAGACTTTTTCACAGTTGTTTTTTAAACATATTTAAGATATTTGTACTTCTTATGTCAGATATGTCAGTTCTGGTAAGAAAATACTACTGAGACATCTTCATTAAGATACACTTTGATTTGGAGGGCCTGCGTGGAGTCGTTGCTGTGTAGGACAGTCTACGCCATAATAATTCAAACCTGACAATGGCTCCTTAGGACAGTCTACACCATAATAATCAGTGGTTCAAGCCTGACAATGTCTCCTTAGGACAGTCTACACCATAATATTCAGTGGTTCAAGCCTGACAATGGCTCCTTAGGACAGTCTACGCCATAATAATCAGTGGTTCAAGCCTGACAATGGCTCCTTCGGCTTTCGCCGGACCTCCAGAACGAGGCATCGCAAATTGGCATAACGCTGCCTGGAATTTGGGATAGATAAGCTGAATCATCTACCTTCCCACGTTGCTCTCCGGTGACTCCTTGTGTGCAGATCGGGCGCCTGTAAATTAAATCACGGAGGTGTAGTTGGTGAGCGGTATCATCCCATACATGAGCTGACTAAAGGCTTCCGTGTTGGATGAGCAGTGCGAAATGAATCGGCGGCTCGGCAAGATGTGGTTGGATGAACCATGTGCATGCCCCTCGCCATCCCGCACCTGTCCAAGGAGTTGGTGCCAGCAAGGCAGGGTTAGTGAGAATTGGGAGGGGAGAAAAATAGGGGGGAAAATAACAAATATATATACATTGATTTAAACATTTTGATAGGGTTTCAGTTGTGATGGCTGAAGAGCAGGAACTCTGTGGGAGCATAGTTTGATCCATCTCCAGGGCACTAGAGCAGCAGGGTGCTCTAATTGGGCTGGGCGAGCACTCAGGGATGTCCAAGAGTCCAGAGATGGCAGATTGGATGTCCTGCATTTGGGTGTTGGGTTGGATCACAGCCTCAAGGTCATGCGTTACACCTTGGGCTTATGGTGGTGTGTTGGCATCCAGGCTAAGATATCTGCCTGGTACACAGAGATCATTTTCCCACTTGGTTGTCATTCAAATAGCAATGATAGGACAGACTGTATAACTTGGTGTATAGAGAAAAGAGGACTGGGCCTACAACCAAGCCCTGTAGTAGACAAGTAGTTAGATCCTTTGACACTGACACATCCTCTCCACTTGTTTAGTGTTGTCCTGGAAAGTTGGATGCTATCCAAAAGTGTGGACTCAGAGATGACCCACTTTGAGAGACTGAAGAGGATGGTTCTGTGTGTCAGTGGCACCAGATAGCCCAGGGGGAATGGGTACAGAGAATGAGTTAGCTTTGGCAGTGGAAAGCTGACTTTACACAGAGGAGAGTGGTCTTGGATGAGTGACCCGTCTGGTCACATTAATGAGCATTCTGGAGGATCGGAGTGAGATACTTGCTGACATGCTGCCTAGGTGATTTCCCCAGGAAGATAATCTCCGAAGCATATAGACATAAATGGAAGGTTTCACTTCTGCATGTTTTCCAGATATATTTTGTGCTATCCTGTATTACAAATCGTGAAATGCATTCTCAGGTCTGACAGTAGTTTCACGCTAAACTGTGCTTCTGCATACCGTTCACTCTAAAGAACTATTTCAATATAATATTAGTACAAAACTTAAAATGTGTCATTTTACCACACATTTTGTTCCCCTACCATTTTAATGACCTTCCATCATTGTCCAGGCTGGAAAAAAAGTCAAAGATCAAGACATGTAATCGAAAGCACAACCTTTTTTGAGATTACAGCTGACCGACCTGGCATCAGCAGTGTGTAGAGCACTGTGTCAAGACAACCTAATTGGCCACCAACCACACCAAGCCTGTAGTGTTGGCCTATGTTACCTGCTCACCAATGCATTGGCATTGTCGGTATGCCGCAACCAGTATTTGACATCCTAGCCGCAATGAAGCATCTGTACGGCAAGCCAGTGCCTTCACAGCTGCTCCATCTGGGAGCCCACAGTTTGGCAGCTTTCGTGGATACAGCGGTTTCACTTCCTTTGTCATCGGCTCAAATGTAGGTTTTCTATACGTTTTCAGAAAAGGAATGCTTACTGATTTTGTTCCTCTGGGTTTGAAACATCTGTGGTTGGACAGTAAGCCCCTTGGTTCCTCTTCCAGTTATGATCTGATGATGTATTTCCTGTTTCCATTCCGATTGGACGTGTCGTGTCAGTGTGACCACTACAGGAGGGGCATTATCTCAGGATCGTCCTGCAAAGCCCTGTGTGAGGAGAGAAGCCTGACCCTACATCGATGCTTGTCCCCCTCATCTACACACCAGGTAGGTATCACACACACCTGCCCAGCACAATGACACTCTACAGACTTACTAGCTGTGATGTAAAGGTAGTCACAGATATGCTAAATAAGGCACGTCTTGCTCTGTGAGAGCACACCCACACTACCAAATGTATTTCGGGCCATGTCTTGCCTGTGCCTCCAGGTGTACAGTGGTGTTTGGAAGGAGAGGCCTGTTGTGGTAAAGTGTGGCCTGGAGGAGGCTTTGAAAGGAGATGGGGCTCCAGACTCTTTACTGAGACAGGAATTGGCCCTATTTGACAAGCCCACCCGCGGAACCTCCATGGACGAGTTCAGAGAGATGCTGCACAGTTTCCTCAAGGTTTGGTTGCTCATTTGACTTCCTTCCAGATCTTGATTTGATAGAAGGTATGCTTAGGGAGCGGGCCTTTCCTGACGTCAGATAGTACTGGCATCGTTACAGTAAAAATCAATCTTTTGACAGTTACATTTAGTAAAATTAGGAATGTTTTAATAAATGTACTGTAATTTACATAATTATCTCACATAAGTAGAAGTGTGTATATATAAAAGTTGTGGAGGAATATAATTGGAAATCCATTTTTGTGCACTATGCCAATTCCCCATAGATTATTATTATTTTCTTACGTTTTAATTAAAGTGGGTATAGAAAAGAATCACCCCCTGTAAAATAATCACATTTTCTTGCTTTGCAGCCTGAAATGAAGACAGACAGTTTTTGTTTCATTCAGCTGTATTTACTCAGTGCAACTTATAACATCCAAGTGAAAGATATAACACCAACATGCTAGAAGAAAATAAAAAAATAAAAAAACAATCACTGAGTTGAAAAAAGGATCACCCACTTGTTTCAGTATTGTGTTGAACCAACTTCTGTTTTAATTACAGCCTTTAGTCTGTTGGGATATGTCTCTACCAACTTTGCACCTCTATTGCAATGTTTGACCACTCTTAAATTTGATGGTGACCATTTGTGGACTGCTGTCTTCAAGTCATTCACATACACAGATTTTCAATGGGGTTTAAGTCTGGGCTCTGACTAGGCCATGCAAGGACTTTCACCTTTTTCTCCTTCAACCACTGTGTGGTCAATTTTGCTGTGTGCTTTGGGTCATTGTCATGTTGGAAGGTAAATCTTCTTTCCATTGACAACTTTCTGGCAGAGAGCAGCAAATTTTCCTCAAGAATTTGACAGTATTTTGCCCCCTCCATTTTTCCTTCTATCCTGACAAGTGCTCCAGTCCCTGCTGCAGAGAAACAACCCCATAACATGATATTACCACCTCCATGCTTTACTGTACGAATAGTGTTATTTAGATGGTAAGCTTTATTGGATTTTCGCCAGACATATTGCTTGGCATTGAGGCAGGGGCGCCGTATAGGGGTGAAAGTTAGGACAATTCCAAGGGCCCATGACTGACAGGGGCCCCAAAAAAATAGGTAAAAACAGCTGCGCAGAGGGGGCCCAATTAGTTTTTTTTTCATGGGGCCCAAAAATTTTTGTCTCATCTGACCATAACACCTTTTTCCATGTGGCCTTAGAATCTTCAAGGCGCGTTTTGGCAAAGCTCAGTCGTGACTGCATGTGGCCTTTCTTGAGGAGTGGCTTTTTTCTTGTAGCCCTCCCATACAAGCCACATTTTTTGAGAATTTGTGATATTGACACACAATGACCACTCTTTGTCATGAATTCCTGCAACTGTTTCAGAGTTGCTGTAGGCCTCTTGGTAGCCTCTCTGACCAGTTTCCTCCTGGCTCTTTCATCCAGTTTGGAGCGACGTCCTGACCCAGGGAGGGTCTGTGTTGTACCAAATACCTTCCACTTTTTAATAATGGACTTCACTGTGCTTCTAGGCACTGATAAAGCCTTTGAAATAGTTTTCTATCTTTTTACAATGCCTTGCCACCCATAGTTGAGCGTTGTCTTCAGTTGCAATACCAAGGACTGAAATGCTTGAGGAAAAGCTTGTTTCATGCTGAGCTAATGAAAATGACCACAGCTGATCACAGTTGAAAGTCAATTGGCTTTGTGTGCTATTGAGAAGGTGATTAACTACACCTGGTTGGATTTACAAGTCATTTTTAGCAGCGGGGTGATTCTTTTTTCAACTCTGTGATTCTGTTTTTTTAATTTGTAATTTCTTTTTTCTGACAAGTTGGTATTATATCTTTCACTTGGATGTTGGAGTTGTACATACAGCTGAATGAAACAAAAACTGTGTCCGTCCGTTTTCATTTCAGGCTGCAGAGCAACAAAATGTGATTATTTTACAGGGGGGTGATTCTTTTCTATACCCACTCTACACAGCAGCCGCGGTCGGTGGATCTTAATTTGGGGGCGCTGGCTCATAATATTGTCTGAACTGGAGGAAACGGAACGGTATCACACAGTTTCGCACAATGGGTTTGGTGTGTTGCGCACCGTTCCATTCGCTCCGGTCCCGAGCGTAACATGAGCCCGCCCTCCCCAATTAAGATCCACTGACCGCCGCTGCTACACAGCTATAAATAATACTAAAATATAGTAATATACTGTATACAAATGAAGAAATACAATGTGTAAAACGATACAAAACAGGAAATGTACTTATCAAAGTGTTACATTAGCAGTATGTTATATATAAAAAGCTGTTCTAATAACAAAATACCTATGCATAAAAAAAGTTGCCTTGTAAGGAAAGTTCATGATAGACATGGTACAGTATATTGAAAGACAAAATAAATACTAATAATAACTGATAATTGCTGTGAAGTTGAATCGGTGACGGGCGGTTCCTCTACACATCTTCCTCTTTAGCTTCCTAGCTACTCTGTACCAGGTCATAGTGACCTTATTATTAGCGTGAGCTGTGGAGTGCTTCTGGGTCCCTAGAGAAGAAAGACCAGAGAGATGAGTGGAAATGTGTCTGCGAAGGTAGGTAGGAAGAAAGAGGAGGTAGTGTGTGTGTGTGTGATGAGGCAGTAGGAGGAAGTGAGAGGGAGAGCAGGAACCATGGACTTGAACCCCAATGCCAAATATAGCCCAAGACAAGGAGCTGAAACAGTAGCCATTTTCATCACAATGGGAGCCTCCTCAGCAGTAAGGAAATGGAGTGGGAAATGACATTAGTGCCGCTCCTTGACAATGATCTGATGTAAACCATGTTTCTCTAAATTAGACACTTTTCTATTATACCACATGGTTCAGTTTAATCATGTCACTTTGTTGTGTTTATACATATAAAACTTGACGTATATTTTGTTAATGTTTCCTATTTTTGCTCAGTTGAAAGAAACCACAATATTAGCATGCAAGGTTTGAACATAGTTTCTGAACTGCATACATATTTTCCTCAATTAATATTTTTCCATCTTGCCCTCCTCCATCTTTAGTCTAACCTGGGAGAGCAGACCTCTCTAACCACCCTGGTAGGCCGTGTCATCACCCTGGCAGATGTCAACAAGGACGGAAAAGTGTCCCTTGCCGAGGCGAAGTCTGTGTGGGCTCTTCTTCAGATCAATGAGTTCCTGTTGATGGTGGCACTGCAGGAGAAAGAGCACACCCCCAAAATGCTGGGCTTCTGTGGGGACCTGTACGTGACAGAGCGTGTTGGCCACAGGTCCGGACCACAAAGCTTTCTTTGCATGTAACCCTTTTATTACGAATTTGTGCGCTAGCCTGCTCGCATCAACTGGCAGTCCAATCCTAGGTGTTTTGATTCATGTTTGCAGGTGGTATTCTCTGGGATCGAATGCACATCTTGTTGACACCTATTTTCTTTTACTCAAATCCATTTCATTTGACCTACAGCTCCCTCTACAGGCTGGAGGTTCCTAGCTACCTGCAGGCATTAGTTCCAGAGGCCCTAAGCTCTAGCCTGAACCAATGGCTTGCCCCGGCTTGGCCTCGGAGGGCCCGAATCACCATTGGCCTGCTAGAGTTCGTAGAAGAGGTTAACGTCTCTATTATCCCACTGGGAAACTTTGTTTGTGGCTCTATGCTTACACTTAAACCTGCACTATGTAACTGTTTAAAACTACAAAATAAAAAAACTCAGTTTTAGGAATAATAAACATTAGGAACTAGCATTTTGGATCCAGGGGGTGAAAACATAAACTTAAGTTTTACAAAATACAGACAGTATTAGAATAGCAAAATTGCATTTTACAATAACTAAATAGCAAGCAATGCATATTGTGGACAAAATAATTACTGTATTTTAGGTAATTGGTTATGTCCTTGTATTGTCCTGTGTTCAATGAAAATTTCACCCGCCTGGAAAAATCGAAAGTTACATAGTATTCAATGGGAATAAAGTGCAGGGCATGCAAGTTAAAATGATGACAAAAATGTACACATCTCATCAATGTCCACTTTATAAACAGGTGTTCCACGGTGCCTACGGAAGCTTCCTGATGTGTGATGCCAGTCCGCGCCACGTGGGCTACAACTTCAAGTACGACTGCAAAATGGCCGACCTGCGCAGCGTGGCATCCGAGGCGGCAGTCCGTGGGTTCCTGCGAGGGCGTCACTGCGAGACCAATGCCGACTGCACTTTCGGGCGTGATTGCACAGCCACCTGCGACCGGCTGGTGAAGCAGTGTAACACGGAGGTGGTTCAGCCCAACCTAGCCAAGGTGTGCGTGCTACTACAGGACTTCCTGCTGTTCGGGGCACCCGTGGACCTCCGCTCAGACCTGGAGAAGCAGCTTCGTACCTGTGTTACGCTCAGCGGTCTGGCCAGTCAGATGGAGGTGCACCACTCGCTGGTACTCAACAACCTTAAAACCCTTCTGTGGAAGAGCATCTCAAACACACAATACTCGTGAGGACCACTGGTACTGCATCCATGAGTGTCTGGCTTATTCTCTTTGGGCACGAAGGGACTGAAAATACTGAAACAGTGATGGACTTATTGTTTATAATGGGGGTTGGCCAAACCTCTGCTCAGGCCCCATCAGACATGCCACGTTTTTGTTTTCTCCATAAACTAGCTCAACTAAATAAGCTGCACATTTAGCTTTTGATTAATTGGATTGTGAGATTTCAGTGTTAAAACAAAAACATGGCCTGTCTGGTGGGGCCCCAAGAAGAGGTTTGGGAATCTCTTGTATGAAATGCTCCTTTTAAACTGTTACCAAATCAAAAATGTTACAGTATTTCCTAATGAATAGGAACATGCAGTGTTTCATCAGTGACCCTGGAGTGACTACAGACAGCAGGGGAAACACTCAAGCATGTCTGAATTCAACCAGAATCATTTAGGAAACTGAGCTTACTTCATTGATGAGACATACTGCCATTAGTCTGAGGACAGTTAATACCTCTCCACCTAACAATTTTTTAGGGCTGTTAAAACACAAGTACAGTAGGTGAAATGGATTTGACATCAGATGGAATTATAAAAAAACAGGCATTTTTCATAAATATTTTTGTGATAAGGGGTACTCAGGGTCATTGCCCTGAGGGAGGGTAACAGCATGTATGAGGGTAACTGTGGTATGTAGTGTTCCTGTGAATAATGGCCCTGACAGGGAGCGTCCAGTGGACGGGTATTGATCAAATCTGGGCTGCAAATCCTTAACTGACCCCATCACCCAACTTCAAAGGCCCGCTGAGGACACGTTTCGCTGACAAAGCAAAGATAAACTTTCACAGAAATGGCTCAACTTACAGACATGTGTTCTTGAAGTACATTTCTAATTCACACAGCTCTCCTTCAGTTTAAAAGATCTAATTGTCTCACATCTTCCCAAATCTAAAGTTAGGAAATGCACATCATATTAGCGACGCCTATCCAGTCTTGTGCAAGGTCAACATCATCCCAGTATCTTATGGGATTCTACTCACCTGACACTAATTCGTGAAGACTGCATTGTTGCAAAATCTGATTACATTTGAATCATCCAGCAAACACTTATCAAGAGGGTCTTAGGGACATGCCCCTAAAGCAACATAAGGTAGAGTGCCTTGCTCATGGACACAATACCATTTGGTAGGAAGGAATCAAACCAGCACCCCTTAAACTACAAATCTGCCTATATAACCGCTGAGTAATCTGATGGAGTATTAGTGTCTAAGACCTAATATCCAAGCTTCAAAGCGTGCGGTTCTACACTGGTAATTAGCCACTACACCCTCACTTCTTCAGCTTTGGGACACAGTGTGCAAATTGCAACGGCACATTGGTTGTAAAAAGCAAGAGTGCAAAATGGGTGAAGGGGTCTGTTTGAGATTTTGCAGTTGATTGAAGTAAATCCCTTCAAGCATTTAGGTTGACATCACTATGTAGTACATTGATGAAGTATCAACTCTTAACTTTCACCCTCCATTTCATACACTAGAATGGCCGATGTCAATACTGTAGAAGCCACAAGTGACCTCAATATTTAGTGAAGATAAACAGTCTGGAATTCATTCTTTGTGTGAGTGACCATGTTAAAGCATTAAAAAAGCCATTTAAAATAAATCCAATACTTAGTTTATTTAACCGTTTAAAATGACACTGTTACATAAGGCACTTCTTGTCTAACATACTGGCATCCCATTAACTTCTTTAAATCGTGTTGTTAATTGTTCAAAGGCTGTTTCCACAACAGTGATGTTCACACATCAGGAGGACAGTCTGTGCGTGCAGCCTTCTCTTGCTTCAATGACTTCTGTAAATGAAGAGAGAAAATAAAATGTCTAAGTCCCTTGCAATCCTTTTGCCAATGAAAATAAAACTGACAAATTGAATCAAAATGCCAGTCCTAGGCTAATGACAACTTGAACAACTGCTGGAGTTGAGGGAAGTAACGTTTGACAAATGCTAAATGACTGAAGTATTAACCTGACCATTAGGTATCACGGCAGAAGATAACCCTGACATTTACCTTCTAGCATTTCAAACTTTTCCAATTTGTTTTGTAATTTGTACCCATAACAATAGAGTTACTATCCTTTTCCAGCTGATCAGCTTGCAAGAGTCAAAACTGTATTATTGCTTAAACTCAAATCTCTCCAAACTACACTACGCAGGGCTTCATTTAACAAAAACCATGACCTAAAATGTATAAATTAGAAACAAGCTGTGGACAAACACTGGAAGCACAACTACTCAGGTTCTCGTTGAAATGGCAAAATGTGCACGGCATGTATTTGATCTATTTTTAGGAGCTAGCACACATGATGCACCTCATCTAATTATCAGGCCCTTGATTAATGAATATGGTGAGCTAGTTCAGAGTCTACAACTATACTGTGGAACGTCTGCCGTGCCCCAAGGAGAGTATAAAAAGGCTGAATTAGAGGAATGTACCATGCCATATGGCACATCATAGTATGGCTCCTGTTCACATCTATACCAAGCTCACCGGGTAGCGCACCGTACCGGTCTATAACGAGAGGAAATAAAGACCTACTACTCATCCGGGACAAAGCATACTGGTGGGTGGGGTTACGAACGAAGAAAATTAACCACCAATGTTTGGGTTCTTTACCAGATTCTAAATAAAAGTTCCCTTATACCATACTTAAAATAATTGTACCCATTGATTTATATTTTTCTAATTTTCCCCTTGCAGTCAAATTGCAGCATTCACAGCTCGTTATTTGATAACTATCATTTTAGTGTAACAAAACAAGACAAGACAGTGTAGGGAAACATCTTATATCAATAGCTTGTTTCATATTTGTCAAGAAATGTTTCACAGCTTTATATGTGCGTTTCTAAAGAACTAGCCTTCTCACCAGTAAAATTCTACACCTATTGAACGGAAATCCTTCTTTGCAAACAGTTGTTTGAATCATTACAAGTTGCCTGGATTTAATGTTCTACCAATTGTTTTATTTGTATTTTCTGTACATTTGAGGCATACAATCTTTTCTCACCCTACACACATTGTATAATAACACACTCTCCTGCAGTCACTCACAAATGCTTGAAATCTGTTATGGAAACAACCCGAACTGTACTTTGGCAGTAAGGTGATTTAGATGTATGGAATAGGGGCTGTAGTGGTGTATGAAATCTACTAGAGGTGGCTAGTGTGCAGCTGCTTGTGTCGCATAGCGCCACCTTTCTATGATTAAACACACTACAACTTCAGTGTAAAACTTACAGCAGGCTTTAATCAATAGGTTATCCAGTGAGGAAATGCTTACCAGGGCCGGTGGCTCCATTTCACCTGCAGTAAGACCACTGCTGTAGTGCTAGACGACATTCCAATCTAAAAATTAGATCCAGAAAGCTTAAAGTCAAAACCTAATAAGTGCACCAGATCATGCTTGAACAGGTTAATGAGTGGTAGACGGCCCATGGCATGTTGGTGGTAGTCTGGGTAAATATCTGGCCCGGTTCCATACTCGTTGCCCACTGAACAGGGCAGGCAAGCAATCGTGGGACAGTTTCTATCTGCCTCCTCAATGCATCGCTGTGGCACTGTAGCCACAGTTAAGTCTCAGGAGGCAAGACCAATACACACCAGGAGTTCGATAGAACAGAAACTGGCACTATAATAAGCATTTACGTGCACGCACACGTCTTCAAATTTAAGTGTCTGGCTATGGAGGTCTCAGATAATGTATTAGAGTTTATCCATCACCAGTTCAGCGTGGTGCATGTTTTCTCATCATAGACCTATATAATGTACAGTAGAATTAATTAAATGCCACCAGTTTCTTACCAGTGTGTATGAATGTCATTCCTCCAGACTGTAAAGATGCCACCATTCCTGACTGGCCCACTTGAGTGTGACACCATCAGATGACACAGATGATCGTAGTATCAACATCTCACACTGGACAAGGCAGAGGGAAACTAAATAACACAAGAATTTGGAGATATGAAATGAGGGGTATAAACCAGACATTTACCCACATCAATCCTTCATAACAGTTGCTAATGTTAGAGCCATGATCACCCCGGTTACCCACTGTTCTGGGTCTTCAGCATAAACACGGCTCTTTCACTCTCTGCCCCTCATGACACAGGTTCAACACGTACAGTCGTACTGCAACGCCTCGAGAGGCAGATTCATGCACCATTCAACATTCAGGAAGTAGGCGTTCCAGTGAAGACACTCACCAGATCGTGGGTTTATCATCTCCACCACCAGTGAGCACTGAGGTCTGAAAATAACATTCACAAATTGGTCAAGTTGTAAGTCAAAAGAAAATAGTCAAGTACATAAGCAGTTGGTCGAAGTACATTACTACTAGTCAGGGGCGTCGGACTGGGGGTAAAACCAGTACTGATTACCAGGGCCCAAAGGGGAGAGAGGGCCCTTGAGAAGTCTGAAATATATTTTATATATATAACATGGGGGCCCATCAGGACTGCTTATGCATAGGGCCCAGGATCTTGTGCAACACCGCTGCTACAAGTTCTAGAACATTCAGCAAATGTTTCTTACATAGCACTTGAACCGCAAGTAGTCAATTTGATCATATTATTAGTAAAATAATAAATGAAATGCAGATACGGGAGTACACAAGTACGTGAATGACAAAGACTAACAATTATGTCTCCCATCTACTGCAACCAGCCTACTGTAAGTGGTCTACTGCAACCAGCCTACTGTAAGTGGGTAGAGCAATCTGAAAGCGGTCAAAAATGGAAGTTACAAGTACTCTAACGATTTAAGTGTAAAAATTGTACTGAAATCCGAGCGTACTTTACAGGAACCCTCCCTTGATTGACGTACCTTTAACACCGCATTCTCAGTTTTGAACAGAAGCATCCATGAGCGCAATTCCGTACCAAAACGACATGCGCAACGTACAGTATATATTTAGACCGGAACAGACATGTTTAACCATAAGCATTATATATATACGGCCAAAATATTTGGATTCTGATAGTTCGAGCAACTAAAACTACAGGCAGCAAAATATGCAATCAAGTTCAAACACGAGACTTTCCATAAGTGTCTGGCTACGTAGGTCTCAGATAATGTATTAGAGTTTATCCATCACCAGTTCAGCGTGGTGCATGTTTTCTCATCATAGACCTGTACAGTAGAATGAATTAAATGCCACCCGTTTCTTACCAGTGTGTATGAATATCATTCCTCCTGACTGTAAAGACGCCACCATTCCTCTGACTGGCCCACTTGTGTGTGACACAGATGATCGTAGTATCAGACATCTCACCTTGGACATGGCATAGGGGAAACTAAATAACAAAAATTGAGATATAAAATTAAAGGGTAAAGACCAGACATTCACCCACATTAATTCTTTGTTGCTAACAGTTGCTAATGTTAGAGCCATGATCACCCCGGTTACCCACTGTTCTGGGTCTTCAGCATAAACACGGCTCTTTCACTCTCTGCCCCTCATGACACAGGTTCAACACGTACAGTCGTACTGCAACGCCTCGAGAGGCAGATTGATACAAAAAAGCCTTGACAGTACTAAGAGTTCACCAGTATGGTATTGTACCGTAGGTTAGTCTGAAATTCAGGTAACATGTTACAGCCGACTAGGTTATCATGTGCTGCTTTTTCCGGGAACATTTTACAATCCATACTAATTCGTCGCAGTCAATTAATTCAGGTACTGTATACAGTACCATAACAAACCTTTACTGTACCAAGGTTGTGACATTTGCAACAGGCCTTGAAAAAGTGCGTTTTGTTTGCGGAAAAAAGACAAGACGAAATACACAATAACAAAAGGTAGCTACAATGCATAGACCAAACAACAAAACGCGCAAAACATAAACTTGGAAAGACACTGTCGTGCATATATTAACAGTTACACAGTATGTAACTCTAGTAGAAACAACACCAAGCACCCACCATGAAACAGTCTGAGTAAAAGAGAACGAAATCGTGGGGAGGTGCTTATTTATAAGAATCAACTACGGAAACTTTGAAGGACAATTTAAGTTCAGGCGAGTACGAGGTCATGGCTAGAACGGATACAGCTCATGTCGAAGTGACGTCATACTCTCAAAGCAGACTGACTTTTCGTCATTACCACCCCTAGTATTGTACACTGTAAAAATGATCATTTAAAAATTTTTAAGTTCAATTGCTGCCTTAAAAATGTGAGTAAACACAACTCACACTGTTAAGTTGACACATTGACATTTACATTTCACTGAACTGGCTTACAAACTTGAGTTGGAATAGCTTTAACTCATGAAATAGTTTAAATTTCGTAACTCATTATGTTAAATAGAGGTAAATGATAGAAAACAGTTACTATAAGTTATTCATCAGATCTTTTTTACAGTGTACAGTCATAAATGCTATACAAACATTGTTTTAATGATAGAAGGGATGACTCTCATATTCAGGTATATCCTCACCTACCATTGCTAAACATATATTCCTACTGTTTACAGGACAAAAGATGTAACAATAAGTACATTAGGCGTGTTATTTATACAGAATTCTACCTAGAACAACTAACAAGAAATCATATTTTTTAAAAGAAAGCAAAAGAAAAACATTTTAAAGTTCCAAAAGATATTTATCCATCAATTTAATTTTTAAGACTGAAATTTAATGGTAAGGGTAATGACTGTGCATTCTGTGGTATAGGCATTGAAACAACTGAACATATCTTTTTTTGACTGTAATTGTAATAAAGCACCACCCTCAGCCTCCCAGTGATTTGGATTACAAGCGCTTGCCCCTTTTCTGGATGAAGTTGCATGATGTATTACAATCCAAACATATTCACAAATCCCAATTTACCTTCAATTATATCAGATTTAGTTTATTCCAAGATTGTAATGATTTATATTTTGATGTTAATAATTTAATCCTATCAGCTAAATTCTTTATTCACAAATGCAGATTTTTAAAATCCCCACCTTTGCTATACATTTTTTAAGGAGTTTTACAGTACCTTGCGAAAGTATTCGGCCTCTTGAACTTTGACCTTTTGCCACATTTCAGGCTTCAAACATGAAGACATGAAACTGTAATGTTTTGTGGAGAATCAACAACAAGTGGGACACAATCATGAAGTGGAACGAAATTTATTGGATATTTCAAATTTTAACAAATAAAAAACTGAAAAATAGTTAATACTTTGTAGCGCCACCTTTTGCTGCGATTATAGCTGTAAGTCGCTTGGGGTGTCTCTATCAGTTTTGCACATCGAGAGACCATTTTTGCCCATTTCTCCTTGCAAAACAGCTCGAGCTCAGTGAGGTTGGATGGAAAGCCAGATTTGTGCAGTATACAACTGATTGTTGTCCTATGGACAGACTCGCCCACCTCAGCTGTAGATCTCTGCAGTTCATCCAGAGTGATCATGGGCCTCTTGGCGGCTTCTCTGATCAGTCTTCTCCTTGTATGAGCTGAACGTTTGAAGGGACGGCCAAGTCTTGGTAGATTTGCAGTGGTCTGATACTCCTTCCATTTCAATATTATCACTTGCACAGTGCTCCTTGGGATGTTTAAAGCTTGGGAAATATTTTCTGTATCCAAATCCGGCTTTAAACTTCTCCACAACAGTATCTCGGACCTGCCTAGTGTGTTCCTTGTTCTTTATGATGCTCTCTGTGCTTTCAACGGACCTCTAAGACTATCACAGAGCAGGTGCATTTATATGAAGACTTGATTACACACAAGTGGATTCCTTTTTATCATTTTTAGTCATTTAGGTCAACATTGGATCATTCAGAGATCCTCACTGAACTTCTGGAGGGTTTGCTGCACTGAAAGGGGCTGAATAATTTTGCTCGCCCAATTTTTCAGTTTTTTATTTGTTAAAAAAGTTCGAAATATCCATAAAATTTTGTTCTACTTCATGATTGTGTCCCACTTGTTGTTGCTTCTTCTAAAAAAATTAGCATATTTCATCCGACCAATAAAAGAAGTGTTTGTAATACAAAAAAAAGAAAAAGTCAACCTTCAAATAATTATGTTCAGTTATGCACTCAATAATTCGTGGTGGATGAGGTGGGCTTTCCCCCTCACTGTGTGAAGCGCTTTGAGTTCCTTGGAAGAAAAGCGCTATATAAATTGAATGCATTATTATTATTATTATTATTACTTGGTCGGGAATCCTTTTGCAGAAATGACTGCTTCAATGCCGCGTGGCATGGAGGCAATCAGCCTGTGGCACTGCTGAGGTGTGATGGAGGCCCAGGATGCTTCGATAGTGGCCATAAGCTTATTCAGAGTGTTGGGTCTTGCGTCTCTCAACTTCCTCTTCACAATATCCCACAGATTCTCTATGGGGTTCAGGTCAGGAGAGTTTGCAGGCCAATTGAGCACAGTAATACCATGGTCAGTAAACCATTTACCAGTGGTTTTGGCACTGTGAGCAGGTGCCAGGTGGTGCTGAAAAATGAAATCTTCATCTCCATTAAGCTTTTCAGCAGATGGAAGCATGAAATGCTCCAAAATCTCCTGATAGCTAGCTGCATTGACCCTGCCCTTGATAAAACACAGTGGACCAACACCAGCAGCTGACATGGCACCCCAGACCATCACTGACTGTGGGTACTTGACACTGGCCTTCAGGCATTTTGGCATTTCCTTCTCCCCAGTCTTCCTCCAGACTGGCACCTTGATTTCCGAATGACATGCAAAATTTGTTGTTGTTTTGTTGTGCTGCTTCTCTGTAGCCCAGGTCAGGCGCTTCTGCTGCTGTTTCTGGTTCAAAAGTGGCTTGACCTGGGGAATGCGGCACCTGTAGCCAATTTCCTGCACACGCCTGTGCACGGTGGCTCTGGATGTTTGTACTCCAGACTCAGTCCACTGCTTCCGCAGGTCATCCAAGGTCTGGAATCGGTCCTTCTCCACAATCTTCCTCAGGGTCCGGTCACCTCTTGTCGTTGTGTTGCGTTTTTTGCCACACTTTTTCCTTCCCACAGACTTCCCACTGAGGTGCCTTGATACAGCACACTCACAGCCTATTTGTTCAGAAATTTATTTCTGTGTCTTACCCTCTTGCTTGAGGGTGTCAATGATGGCCTTCTGGACAGCAGTCAGGTCGGCAGTCTTACCCATGATTGCGGTTTTGACAGGCTGGGAGTTTTTAAAAGCCTCAGGAATCTTTTGCAGGTGTTTAGAGTTAATTAGTTGATTCAGATGATTAGGTTAATAGCTCATTTAGAGACCCTTTTCATGATATGCTAATTCTTTGAGATAGGAATTTTGGGTTTTCATGAGCTGTATGCCAAAATCATCATTATTAAAACAATAAATGACCTGAAATATTTCAGTTGGTGTGCAATGAATCTAAAATATATGAAAGTTTAATTTTATATCATTACATTATAGAAAATAATGAACTTTATCACAATATGCTAATTTCTTGAGAAGGACCTGTATATTTTTGTACAAACCTGCTAAAAACATATTGCTACCTTGGAATCATACAGCCTTATATAACTGTGTACAATACCTCTATTTCCATTTCATATGATGTTTGAAAAAGGTGCATATTAATTTTTAAAATTATTTTTATGTTTATTGTTGACATTTTTAAATTGTTAAATGTTCAATTGTGTGCCTGTTTATGTTTCTACTTGAAAGTAAATGTTGAATGTCGTTTACGTTGATAAATCTTAAATCTAATATTTTTTTAAATTACCATTCTTCTATATTATGCTAGCAACACAAATTTTTCAAAATAACAACGCTTATTCCAAAGCATTAAATAATCATTGTAAATTCATCGTAAAGCTAGTATATTGAAAAAAAATTTGATTCTATTGCATGTTTAAGGAAATTTTAAGAGAATTTGATAGGATTTTTTGTTTCTAATAACAGTTGTAAAAGCTATGCTGTACACACAATTGTATAAAATATATTCTCTCATAACAAAACATTATACCCCAAGCCGTGCGATGTGGCATGTTATGGATAAACGTTTACTAGTGTCTGTTTTATCTAGAAATAGTCTCATATCCTTCATTAATGGAGGCAGTATAGCCAGCAACACAAAAACATGAACCAATGCCACTCTCCCATATAAATCACTATAATCCCTCGAAGAGTTCAGAAATTGATTTTTGGTGGAATAATAATCACTGTATTTTGGCTTTCATGTGTCTTGGCATGCTCTCCCCCAGTCTTTCACATTGATGTTGGGTGTCTTTATGCCACTCCTCGCACAAAAATCCAGCAGCTTGACTTTGTTTGGTGGCTAATGGCAATCCAACCTCCAGAGGTTTTCAATGGGGTTGATTAAGGGAAAATTTCCAGAAGTCTCTTAGTTTTTTCCAGAGCTGTATATATTATCACCTAGCACAATCCCACCCTGCTCATAGCAACTAACAATCCTGTATGTCAGGAATATTTAACTCTTTCCTTACGAGGGCTGGAGCCCACTAGGTTTCTGTTCTACCTTATCAGCACCCACGTGTTGTACTAAGTCCCAAATTAGAAAGTTGCAATGAAAACAGTGTGGAACTGGCTTTGAGGGCCATAAGTAAATAGGCTTGCTGTAGTTCTCACTCCCCAATTGTGTATTATCAGCCAGCGAAGTATTGGAATCGGGTTTGTTAAATTAAGAACTGTAGCAAAAATATACAGGAGACATCTCCAGGAGACAGGTGGGAGGTTACTGCTTTAACATACCATAATAGTAACTTTTGAAGTACAAAGCCAAAACTAGAACACATTCTTCACTGTCCCAATATTTGAGCTGTACCAGCCCATTGACTGTACCAGCCCATTATTACAGTTCCAGGAAATGTTCGCACATATAAATGCAACCCAGTTAACCACACCCAACTAAAGTTTACTGAATAAATAGTAATAAAGCGCTTGTCTCATTCAATTCAATTATGTTTTCTTCAAAACACAGTAATTTATTTCAATATTTATCTTGTGGCTTTTCAGTTTACAAATTTAGATGAAATAAAAAAAGGCAAAATAAAGTTGACTCTAATTACTACAACATCAGTGCCGATAGAAATGGTAGACATCTGTGTTTTTAACGGTTTATTAATAAAGGGAAACATCCCATCTAATGCCAGGAATTGTTTCTAGAGATTATGGAACTGTATCAGTATAAATGTAGTAGAGTAAATATTATTAATAATATGAATATAAATGGCTAATGTGGGAACAAATGTACATCTAGACCAGATGTCTTTAACCTTCTCCTCAGGGACACCCAGACGTTCCAGTTCTGTACTCCTGAACAGTCTAAACCCATTTGTGGGTGAAGGACCTCTGATGTAGAAAAAGAGAAACAACTTTACAAATTCACAAACATTTTTGTAAAATGTTACTTTGTAGATTATTTCTACTCTTTCAACTTCACAGTCCATGATCATGTTCAAATTCTCAGATAACACACCACACACTTTGGCTTGATCTAATCTGATGTAAATTCATTGGGACAAACAATTAAGTGGAACACCCGCTTTAAGATCTTAAACAAAACAGTAGAGTGCATTTTCTAAACATTTAACCAGGTACAGGGATTTTATCCCCCTTGGTTGTTTCTCACAAGGAGCCTGCTATGGGCCAGTTGTTTATAGACTGTGCAGCAACTCCATCTGTTTCCTCTTATCCTTGGCCCTGTTGATGGTGGTCTTGAACAGGCGGCAGTACAGCTCCATGGCGGCCGGTGTGTCATCGTTCCCAGGCACCGGGTAAGTCACCAGGCTGGGGTTGCAGTTTGAGTCCACCACCCCCACCGTGGGTATATTCATCTTGGCTGCATCGCGGATCCCGACGTGCTGCTGGAAGACGTTGTTGAGTGTCGAGAGGAAGACAATGAGGTCAGGCAACCGGACCCCTGGGCCATACTGGATGGGGGCGTTGGTGAGCAGGCCACCCTGCCAGTAGCGCGTGTGGGCGTATTCTCCACAGTCCTGTGCCAAGCTTTCCACCAAGTGTCCGAATTGGCGGCGGCGAGAGACGAAGAGGATGACACCACTGCGATAGGCTATATGAGCAGTGAAATTTAAGGCACTTTGCAGGTGCTCTACAGTTTGATCCAGGTCAAAAATGTCTTGGTCCAGACGACAGCCGAACAGGTATGGCTCCATCAGCCTAGGAGAGAGATTACAATGTTCTTCTGTTCACAACTACAGTGCTTGTAGAATGTATACGCTCCCTTTAGACCTTTTTTCACATTTTCAGTTTCTTAAGAGTTGTTGTGTATAATATGATATTTTTTTACTTTAGTCTTCTTGCACACCATCTAGATTTAGCAATACTAGATTTAGCAATGTTCTAAATTCTTAATGATTTAAGATGTCACGTTACTTGAGGCGAGATGGGCAGTCTCATGGCAGATATTATATATAGACTGCATCTCTGAACAAGTCACTCAAACATTATCTTTATTCCTAGCTACTCCACTGTAGCTTCTTTACAGTAACACAAATTTGTCTCTGAGCAAGGTATTTAACCCTAATTCAGACATGTACATTTTGTGTGCATAAAAAAGTGGCACTTCAGCTGAGAAGGCCTTACAATTTTTTTATCTGGCCTACAATTCCTCCTCAAAGTATGGTTATATTATTGTTATATGCAAAAAAATGTATGCATTTTATAGTGAGCACCTTGTTTTTGAATCCATGTACAATGTTGATGCTTTTATTGCCTGTGTCATTTAGTGTGTATTTATGGTGATGTGTACTGGGCCTCTGTGGAATAATAGAAAATGCATGATAATGTCAACATAAAAAAACTGGCAAAACAATGCGTGTCAGATATCCACCCAACCTGTGTCTGCATCCTTTCTTGTGTCCAAGGTGCACTCTTGCATCGAATAGATCTTTCAGTGAGAACAGTTCTGACAAGCGGAAGAAATCTGGCGTTTCAAGGGGTATTTTCAGGATTTTGTCAGTGACAGCTAGAGAAAAAAAGTTGAATTCTTTATGAATTTATGTTAAACTTTAAAGTAACCATAGCTTTAACTGTTTTAAGATGGCTAATTGTACATGCCAATAACAATTGCTTAGGCCTACCTGTGTTTTCAGTTTGCAAGGGGAGTGTTTTGACTGCCGCAGCGGCAGTCGCATAGAACTGTCCATTAGAGGAATATCCAGTTGCAAAAAGCCGAGGCGGATTCAACCGCCACAAACCTACAAGAAACCCACCATACGTCGTCAGATATATTTAGTTAGCTTATGTTTATGACTGCTAGCTAGCGTTACAACATCAAAGATTAAATTAACTTTGGAAAAGATGATGCTAGCTAATACTGCTAAATAGAATTTGTCATTTATCGGCCAGTTCTTCTCTAGTAAAGGTTGCGAATACAGACTTGCAAGATAGCAACAAACATGCAAATATGTATCCTATACAATTACAATCAATATAAGTATAACGCCATTGTAACATATAGAAAGTGTACCTTTAGTAAATACTGCGGTTAACATGCTTGCTGCTCAAGCTCTGTCCCCTCCCACTGAAGGTCAACGGAAATGCAACTGGGTAATTGTAGTCCATTTAGGTGAATCGTTGGTAACAGAACAAGCGCAAAAATATCTTAGAAATACAACACCCATGATAACTTGCGTATTGACAATTTTTTATTCGAAAACTTTATGGAATTGTAATACAAAAACAATGTATAGTTAATTTAAAATTTTCTGGATGAGTGGTTTTTTATAACTGAGATCTCCAAATGTCCAGAAATAATATATTAACAATAATTTGAACATTATGCATGATGAACGATAGTAGAATCTTAACTAAACGTTGACAATATAATTATAATGAACAAGTAATATAAATATTATATACATTGTTGAAAAAACTAACAAAGAAGTGTGCATCACAATTTTTGCATAAATAACATAATTTTCACACAACTTAAAAAACTTATAAAAAAAACGACAACAACAGTTAGTGAATTTCAATGTTTGATAAGTAATCTTGAATGATCCACTTGCTTAACTTTCAGTTAATTTGCTTTACCTGCAAAGCAAAAACATGAATAATAATCATCTTTAAATGGTAGTGCAGAGATTTGTTTCTCAGTACTGTACTATTGTTTTATCAAATAGATTTGACAGAAAATATACCTGGATACTGGTAGAAACTGAAGCTTTCTCCTAACAGTTTTCTTAATCCTGGTAATCTGAAAAATATAATCAGAAAGAATAGAATGCCAACAAACCCAAACTCTTTGCAAACATTCTCCAGATGGGAACATTCTAAAGCCACATGCACACTGCCCATACAAAGCAAAATAAACTCTAAACAAACACATTACCCAGCCTTTTATCTAGATTGAGCTCACAGGCACCCAAACTTCTACAATGAGTTGCTAGAGCGGAACAAGGAGAAGGAAAGTTATTAAAATATAAACTCCCCCAAAACCCAGATAATGCTAACCAATTACACCCCCCTCCAGGTGACCCCTGGGTTTTCCTGTGAGCAGAATTGTACCCCTGGTTCTGCACTGACACATTCACAGGCCCCACACCAACAAACTCATGAGCAATTTCTGTTATCAACGTTATTGATTAGTGTTACTCTAATTAAGTGTTTTCTGTGTCAAAGAAAACACTTAATTAGAGTAACACTAATCAATAACGTTGATTATAGATCCAACCTGAATGGTCTACAGTAATTATTTATTTTCTTAGCAATAATTTAGTCATACATGTCACTGTAATCACTTGTTGAATTGAAATCAAACTTCACTTACAGAAAATAAGTTGACAGATAACAAGCTACTAACAATATACCTAACCCTAGCAAATGCTAACATTGATATAGCAATTAACTGGCAACATCCATTTGCGTGTTGCTTTAACAGACCTTGTCCAAACATGATGGAACAGTTTTTCTAGATTGGGAGCATTGGAATTTTGTTTTTGAGGGGAAATCATTGTTCCATTCAGTTGCATTGGCGCAGGATAGTTTATCTGCATCATAATCTACAAACTGTAACCCAAGTAAAACTCACTGTGAGATGTGAATTTCAAGTGATAATGTTAAAGAAACCAAAGGCCTGATTGGTCTATAAATGTACTTGACATACAAAGCCTCAAAAAGCATTTCATAACCCAGTGAGAACTTGTGGCATTAAACGAAACAACTTATTTCCACTGCAGACTTGTATTCACGAGTTTGCCAGGCCTAGAGTGAGAGGATATGGTTTGGTGTCACTGTACCGGTGGCTGTTTTACGGCAACTGCTTTACACATCCATCTGAACCTCCTGCTCCTCTCCTCTGTATTCAGCGCTATATAAGGGCTGAGGGTGATACCAGGGTCAATGGAACTAGACAGAGACCTGGGACAAAACCAAACAGGGGACAAAAGATCAGTACAATCATGTTGTCAAATACTGTAGCTGACCTTTCCCCCCAAAAAAAAAAAGATCAGTGCATGTTTATGTAGACCAGAGATGGGCAACTGGTCACCTGTGGGCCTTGTTGCCCCTCGGAATTCAGTCGCCCTCAAATTATTGTTGAGTTGAGAAACACACTGTACCATTTCCAAATGTGGACGTTCATTTAGTCATGGATCAGCAAGTGTCCATGACAACTAAAAATTAGTCTGCTGGTTTCTAAAGCTAATCTAAACCAGTGGATTTTTATATTTATATTCAATGTCAAGCAAAATGTTCTCAATAACCAATAAATGTTCTCTACACCCTATAGCAAAATAATACATTACAGTAACCCTTGAGTAGAATTACAGGGAACCACTGTGGCACCTCATTATTAACTCAGATTTTTCTGTGTTGTTGAAACAGAAATCCACATTTGTTAGGTAGCAAGTGATCCCCTGTGGAGAAGCAGCTGATAAGATCAAGAGCTGTGATGTCTTTGTTATGCAAATTCATGCATACATACACTCATTTGATTAAACTTACATTTTGTGGTAATTCATATAGCATCTAACAATTCACGTACATTATGTGGCAATTCAAATGGATTAGAAATGCACCACTGTTGTTGAAATTCACACTTTATTACACAGTTGCACTTTAAAGATACAGTGAAAGTTTCTTTTTTCTGAAGGGAAAGGAGGGGGGATTTCTAGTTTTGCAAAATATTTATGAAAACTGGCGATGCACAGCATGTTCAGTAAATGTCTTTTTCTCATTTTCTTTTCATAAACAAAAATAAATAACATTCTTCTCACATAAGAAACTTTGAGAAAACTAATAGAACCAAAAAAAACAAACAAACTAGCAAAGAAAAATACAACAACCACCAAATGGCAATTAATGAAATAACAAAGATTGTTGGTTTTGTGTGTGTGCTTGTGAAAGGTAAACTACTGATATGGGCATTGGGCCTGTTTTTATAAATGTTTTTCTTTTTTGAGTGATAGACATCCAATATTCTGAAAGTATTTGTATACTGTTATCAGAGACAAGACCAAGTAAATGTACAAAAAGCATGTACAAAACAGTGTTTGGTATTAGTTTCTTCTATGTTAACTGCTGTTGACAGAAAAAAACTAAAATGTACCATAAGACACAAATAGTGTCAATGTCAATATGGTGATATTTTGTTGTTTACATGCAATTGTATCAGTCAGTGGGCTAAGAATTTATCAGAATGCAAAGGGAAGATTTTGGCTGATGGACAAATACTAGGTGCATTACAGACGTGACTAGTTGAATACAGAGTTTAAAGTATTTGCATGATAAAAAAACAAAAAATCTATTTAACCAGTCATCCATGGAACTGCTAATACTTCCACATCACTGCTTTCAGTTAAAATGATATGTTTCAGTTAATCAGTATTTGACCCAATTCTTTATTGTATACATTTTGTTATACTGTCTCAGAGTGGTTAAGCCTAGGCCTATCTACAGTATGTACTGTATATATTTAACCTGATGATTTTGATAGTGTTTTGATGTGTTGTATCTTTAAAAAGTATGTCAGTGAGATATTGCTAAGACAAAAATAGTCATTTTAGTTCCTGAAAGAAATAACTAGACACGTACAGCTGTGCTTTGTGTGGTTTGATGTATATTCATGCACTCAGCTTGTTGTTTCGCTTGGTGGTGGATATTGCTTTTAAGAGCTTCAACGGTAACAATGTTTGCGTTCGGTTCTGAGAGCACAAATGAAAAAAGGAAAGTTGAACACTTAAATTCTCAATGGAATTGTGTCATAGCATTTAAATAGATGTATAAATGTACAAATATATAAAAAGAAGTTTGTACTATGCTTATTATGTGTAGCAACAACAAACAATCCCTTGGAACCTACAAAGGAAAAATATGTACTTGCATTTAGATGGTATCCACTAGAAAGGAGGCCACACTCAATAGCCAAACTAGGATCTAAAGATCTTTAAAAAAAAGGCTGAGATACTGCTATGTGAAGAACAAAAAACCTGTGTACTTACAAAGTGGGAAAGCCCTGCTTCTTCTCTGGGCTCTCATCTGACTCGCTGATATCTGTCTCATCTACACACACCTCTTCTTGTCTTCCTAACTGCTCTCCTTCTTTCTCCTCCTTCCTCCTGCTCTCCTTTCCTCTCTCGCTCTCCCTCTCTTTCCCTCCAGTTGCCAGCTCTCTCAACTTCTCCTCCATGCCCTGGCTCGCTCTCTCCTCCCTGCATCTGATTTGTACGTGGTTGGTCTTAGTAGCGGACAGTTCAACATACGTCGTCTGGTCGTTGGCCACGTGGACCACGCTGCTCTCTGACAGTCTGGGGTTCGGGGACGCGGACAGGCCCCAGGGGTTGCCCAGCCCTGACCCGCGTCCCTGGAGGAAGTACCTCCCCGACGGCCCCATGGCTGCGGGTCTCCTGGTCAGGCTGGGGAACGGGGAGCTGAAAACTGCAGCTGACGTAGACGTGGTCCCTAATGATGAAGGACTGTGGAAAGGAACTAGCTGGGACCGGAGGCTGCTCCCAGTCCGTACAGCAGCAGGGCAGGTGGAGACAGGTGTGTCTGGTTTAGTCTCAGTGCTCCTCCGATGCTGAAAGACAGTGGCTGGAACGCTACCCTGATACGCTGTTGTAGTGGCCATCTTCTCTCCAAAACTAGGGGAGCTGTACTGGAATGGGTTCCGCTTATGGATCTTCTCTTTTATCCCAGTGGCGGGAGTGGCCTGGCTCGGACTCCTCAGCTCGGACTCAGTCCGAGGCAAAGAGGTGCTGCGACCCCTTGCCATTTCCGAGCTGACAGTCTGGTAGGTATCGCTGCTTCCTGAACCCGAGCTGGACCTACTATTTTCTGCCCTGGCAGTCCCTGACCCAGCGCCATCTGCAGGCTCCAGAGTGGAAGGATAGGAGCTGGGTGTGAGGGATGAAGCGAGGCATGACCCCCTGGCTGTATCTGGAGTGATGGGGTTGGAGTGTCCTTGCATTGGCTGGATAGGGGTCGTGTTTGAAAAGAGTCCTCTGTCCAGAACACCGATAAGCTCAGGACTAGTCTGGCGGGGAGGCTCAGAGAAATGAGTAACATCCATTCTTGAAATTTCAGCCAGCTGATCTTCCGATTTGATGCATTTCTCCATGATAGGGCTGGCCATTTCGCCAGTGCTGTTTCCAGTTTCCTGTCCAACATTTTTGTTTACTGTTGCAGTAGAAACCTTGGCCTTTTCTGCCAGGAATCTCCTTATCTCCTGCTCAATGCTGTCATCACTGTCAACAGAACTGCTTTCTTCCTTTATCTGAACAACTGAGCTATTGGCTCTCGACAGGCCTTCTAAAGCATGGTTTCCTTCAGATTGTTCCATCTCATCTGCCTGGCTGAGGGAGTCTTTCTTATTGTTCTGTGGATGATGACCTTTAAGAATTTTGCCTTTCTTTTTTCTGTCATTCCTGCTCTGTAAAGCAGCACTAGTAGTGATTTTAAGGCTAGTTTTTAAAAGCCTGCTGGACTTGGACTCGGTGCTGAGGTTCTTTGAGGGGGATATTGTTTTTCTAGGAACAGGCTCCTCATCTTTGCAAACCTTTCTTGATTTCAACTTCATGTCTCTAGTTGTTTTCTTCTTCAGTTTCTTCTTTGTCTTGAGCAAGTCTTTTATTGCAGTGTCCAAGTCTTCGTCGCTGTCCAGTGAGCTACTCTTGTCTCCACTCTGTTCTCGTCTCCTGTCTAAGCCTCTGATGGATTGTGGGGCGCTTTTCAAGCAAGACACAGACAGGGGAGATGGTCTCTCATGCTGGGTCGAGGGTTTTTGGACAACCTGTTCATTTTTTAAACAAATTGCTGCTACCTCCCTGGAACCGATCCTACTGTTAGCTTCATCTTTGAGCTTTTTTTTCTGAGTCAAAGACAATCTCATTCTTTTCTTCTGTGCTGGGCTAAGTTTGGCTTTTGTTGTTGGTTCGGTCAACGTGCTAGCGATTGCTGAATCAGGCCCAGGTGACAGTTTGTGCATTTGTGCCTTCTGCTCAAGAAACTTCCGGATTTCCTGTTCAATTCCCTCTTCGCTGTCAACGGAGCTCTCGCCGTCACTTTTACGGTCCTCATCAGGGCAGTTTCTAGAGATGAGGAGAGAAGAGGTACTGGTGGACTCAGATGGGCTGCTGTTAATTTTGAGAAAACCTCCTTCTGTGTTAAGGTTAAAAGCCTCTGGCATTTTAATGACAGCTTTAGAGATGTCCAGTATGGCTTCAGCACACATCAGCTCAGCCTTGGTAGTGGTGTTCACGTTTAGGGTGGCTGGACCTGGACTGGCATCTGGCTCCTGCTCCTTGTCTTCAAGGGACTCCATTTTGGTTGACAAGAGAAAGCTGTCCATTTTGGGGCTGCTCGCAGGTAATCCGTCTTTGACGAGAGAAACTGAGGAACCAGGATATTGAAATGGTGGAGAGGATTTTACATCCCTGGCCTCTCGTTTCTTCTTTTTCTTTTTGGACGGTTGATGTTTTTTCATGGTAGCTGCCAGAGTGTTGGGGCTCACTGCACCATGCTGGGGAACCAACGCTTTCCTCACTTGCTTTTGCTTCGTTAGAGATAAAGAGAGCTTGGTTACACTCTTCTTGTCTTTCTGTTTTTCCAGTTGGTAGCGCCGAATAGCGTCCTCTATTCCGTCATCGCTACTGCTGCTGCTGGATTCGGCCTCCTCTTTGAGGTGACGAAGGGGTTTCGTGGATTGTCTGCTTCCTCCTTCCTGTCGCTCTTTCTTCTTCTCCTGCTGATAGCGCTGAATGGCCTCCTCAATGCCGTCATCACTACTACTGCTGGTGCTACTGTCAGACAAATTCTCCTCCACCTTCAACGATTCACTTTTTAGTACAGGACACTTTAGTTTGTGAGAAAGAGGGTTCATATTTGTAGAACATCTCTTTTTTTCAAAAGAGGCAAGTTTTTTCACCACTGCCGCTTTGCTTGTGTCCATTTTCTCGAAGGGATTCTCTTTGAAGGTGGCGGTCTTACTTCTCACACGTTTTTTAATGGATGTTGGTACAGTGTTGCGAGTCTCGGTTTTTAAACTTCTCCGGACCTGGTTGCTGGCAGTTAAAACCTTATTGCTGTCGGAATGTTGTTTAGAAGGTTCGGGAATAGGTGGCGGAGCCTCCCTCCGCGGCATCTTAGGTGGCTGAAGATCATTTGTGGTCGGCCCTGGCTCTACTTTGCGTTTGTGGTCATCCTTTTCCTTCAGGTACTCCTGTATTGCCTCCTCAATTCCGTCGCTTGAGTCATCGCTGTCGGCACTCTGGCTCTCTGAATTAGCATTTGAGGAAAACTCTGGCAGTGACTGCAAGATGTCAGAGTGAGGAAGAGGTGCTTTGAATTTGGGATTGAGCCCTGTCACCATCAGGGGTCGCCTCTGGGCTTTGAAGCCTTGGCCCTGGGAACTACGAGCTCCGGCCTCGAGTCCCGGTTGTCCTGATAGCACCTGGTTGCCCTCCATCTCGTCGCCCATGTCGAGTGAGGACTGGGTGCTCCTTAAGCTCTCTATGATCATCTGGACCTTCTCTGGGATGGGTGTTCCAGTGGTGGACAAGTCGCTGTCAGAATCATTGAAGCACAGGGGTAGACCGCTAAAGCCTCTGGGCGGACCACCGCACGATGACCTCCATTCTGAGTGAATAGCCGCAACTGGAGGCACATTCATCAAGTACATTATCGTGTGGCGGTGGGGTGGGTGGGAGCATGAGAGCTGCCTCCGACCACACTCACATCTTTACATCTGAAACCAAGAAGAAAACAAATGAGAGACAGTTTGCTTACAGCTGTTGTATTCTTACTATATTACATACACTGTTCTTTTTGATTCATGTTCAGATTTCAGACCTACACTTCATTTCGTACTTCTGATTATGGAACTAGACTCATGTTTTTTTTTCTTCAATTGTAGCTTTCAAATTGGTATCACTTTTCATTGTGCACATAAATGGTGAGGACGTACATAAGGCCAAATTCCATTGCTATGCTAACTTCAACACATCTTTTCAATTATGTTTTTAGTTGCAATTGCAATAAAAAGAACAACAACATCATTCAAATACATGAATTCAATTTATTTAAAAAATCTCCATAATCCAGGTATTTAACATTACTTGGTACTACTCCCTAAAGATGAACATAACTTACTGAATGAAATATTAAATAAAATACTAAGCTACATTGTATGCTATGTTTTTGGGAAGCTGCACTGCATAAAAAAGTAGCTATTCTTACTGTTTTCACATTTTGTTACATTACAGTCTCTCTACAATGGACATTACTGACAGAGCAAAACCATTTTTTAAGTAAGCGCATAAATATAATAAATATAAATAAAGATACATTTAGGTAGGTATTGACACCATGGTTTACGGTACTTTAAATTTAGCTCTGATGCCTCTTTTTCCCATTGCTTTTCTGTTTGATTTGTCCCCCCAAGTTTGCGGTCCTTGTGGTAATTTCAACAAAAATAATTTCTGTATCCATCTTAAATAGATGTTTGGAACCACTAAAACTATTCCAGGGGCTGGCCTCAGAGCCAAGATTTAACTCTTTGACCTGAACGCCAGGTGTCACATCTGGAGGAAAAGACGCATCACTCATCA
This sequence comes from Umbra pygmaea, assembly GCA_016801145.1. Lineage (NCBI taxonomy): Eukaryota > Metazoa > Chordata > Actinopteri > Esociformes > Umbridae > Umbra > Umbra pygmaea. Next base: position 11,548 of record JACXGM010001888.1, on the reverse strand, counting down.
CCTGGCCATTACCATGCCTAAGAGGAAGCACAAAGGTGTGAGCATAAGGATATGGGGGTGTTTTTCAGCTGCAAGGACTGGGAGACTAGTCAGAACTAAGGGAAGGATTTATAGAGCAAAGTACAGAGATATCCTTGATGAAGATCTCCTCCAGATCATTCAGGACCTGACTACAGCAAAGGTTCATGTTCCAACATTTGCTTTCTCATTATGGGAAATTATTGTGTGTAGATTTATTGGGAAAATATCAAGTCCACGGTAAAGCTGTAATGTTACAAAATTAAGAAAAAAAGAGGTCTGAATACATTCTAATGACCTGTTTATTACTATATAGAGCATGCTCTTTTACATGTTGTCAACAAGGTACAGGTAAATGTTATTCACACATCTGCTACCATTCCACTATCCTAAAATAACTTACTTTGAGGATAACAACAGATTTTCTCAGTGTTCATATGACATTATGATAGAATTGTTGATACTTACAAAAACATAAATCACAATAAAATGACTCTGTGCTGTAATCCTCAAAATGTAAAGAATTAAAAACTGGTATCATTAATATTGATCAATAGCTATTTTAGAAAAAACATTAACAATTGTATTAGTAGATATAAATAAATAAAAATCTAAATGTTTTGAGCATTTAAGTATTTGATGTGTGAATTTTATCTGCCATGTTTTTAAGGGTATCAAATCTGAACCGGCTGTATTTGCAGCAATGCAGCAACTGCACTGGCATAAAAAGGCCAACATATTAATTTCTTATAATCAATTTATTACTCCACCAATTAGGTTATTCTACTATTACACTACGTCATGCGCGAATGAACTGTATCAAACTAGCAGGTGTAAAGAAGCGGTCATGTGTAGCGCGATACTCAAAATCGCCGTTCTACACTGTCTGTCAACCAAGGATAGTCATAAACAATGTTGCCGACTTCCCAGGCTGCAGTAGCCCGCTGGGGAAGAATGGAGGGCCGCAAGCCTGGAGCAGACTAAACTATTGTTTAATCAAAAAATATAATACAAAAAAATCATATCAAGTTATGACAAAGAAAACGCGGAAAGCTGAAACAATGTCGACTACAATTAGTCAGCGGAAGAATGTATCAACGTAAAATATAGACGACAGTGGATGTCCAAATTGTGATACAGTAGCCGTCATCATCAGCATGCACAACGTTAGCCTGAAAACGACTTTTTTAACACTGGCTCTCGAAATAATGTTGTTCAAATTCGAAAACAACTTTAAACATTCAACTTTACCTGTGTTAACCATTGTAATGTTGTCAGCATATTACTACTGCTTCAGGAATGTATTATTTCCAACAAATTCGTGCACGTATGTCGAGGGCATTGTCTCCTATCTTCAGTGCTCCGGTTGTCGCAACGCCACCCACGGCAGTCCACGTATCCCTCTAGCGGCTCGGGCTGCACAGACGCCCGGTGTGTATGACTACGAGACACCGCAGACCAACCATGTTCCTTCGCCACCCGGCCACTGCTCGTTCAAGCCCTCTCTTTACATTGCCATCTTATCAAAGCACATATGTTAATCGACAATGTTTTTCGAACTAATTATTTTAATTGAAAGGAATGGACCAGGCTGGATGGGAAGAGCTCATTGAACCCATTCGGTGTCTTGAGAAATATAGCTACTGGCGGGCCTCTGTACAACCGGCATTTTTCTGCGAAGAAAACCTTTGTATTGTGTGCACCTCAGTAACCTCTTGCTAAATATTCAGGTCTAAGTATAGGCAGACAATATAATCATACTAACGTAGCTCGCAAGCTCATTCAACTTACCTGGTTGTGATGAAATCGCCAGTACTCTTTTATTTTCCCTGTTTAGCTGGTTTCCCTAGCTAATTCGATTTCAGTACCCACACCAAACCAACTGATACGCGCAAAACAGTGCACGACCCTGAGCACTCCTTCGTCTCCACCTCGGTCACTTTCTTTAAAGGAACCGTATGATAACATCCCACTATAGCTGTCTGAAATTTGGGCATCACTGATTAAAACTTACTGAGATATGTGCCTAAAACACTGTTCATACGCTCAGATATTTTTTACATGGAGAGTCTAACTGGATTCCACGACGCGTATGACCTGACGAAGATCCTCGTTGGATCGCAACTGCCTTTTATTTTGCATTATAAGAAATTCACGAAGAACACTTTTATTTAAATGATTTTCAATCAAGTCATATGTATCATTCATTTTCAATAGCGAGTAGTACATTTTTGAAGTACAGGGAATCTATGAGCTTGACACAGTGGCTGTTGACACCACCACCCAACTATTTTTCCATTTTGTGTCTGTGATATATATATATATATATATATATATATATATATATATATATATATATATATATTAGTAAATACAAGTTTAATAATGCATTAGCTCAATTGTCAATTGTAACCAGTAACCACTAACCATGCACCAAGTTATTTGCCCTCTACTTACCTTACTTTTGAGTGACTCCCATACATCTAGGAGAAATTAATACATTTCTGTATATGACCTTTCTTGGGCAGTGATATACAAAGCAAATAGTGCACTTATGAGCAGCAAGATTTTCAAAACAGCTTGACTGACAAAGCTCTTTAAAGATACAGAATATGCGTGTTTATAAAAAATATGTAAAAGGCCTTGAATATCCCTTGGAGCACTGTCAAGATGATTATCAACAAGTAGATGAATTGCATCATCAAGACTAGATCGGGCCATCCCACAAAACCGCACGACTGAGAAAGTAGTGGACTAATTGGAGAGGCTACCAGGAGTCCAATGACAGCTTTGACAGAGCAACAGTCCTTTTGGGTCAATACGGGTCAGTGGCGTGTGTGACAGCTATATATCAAGCACTCCACCAATCTGGCTGTATGGTAGGGTGACAAAAAGAAATCCATTACTCGAAAAGGCTGAATCCTGATTGAAGTATTCAGGAAATTCTGAAGCCACGTGGTGAAACTTTTATGGTCAGAAAAAATTACAATATATCTTTTTGAGCTAAATGCTAAATCATTATGTTTGGCCCCAACTGGAATCTTCCTTCGTGTTAAGCACATCCTATTGGATTGATGCACTTCCTTGTCTGTTATGTTCAATACATATAGTAGGTAAATGAAGGTGGTACACTATGTAGAATAGCACATCTACAATATGCTTACATATTTAAATGCAGTTTTTGGAAAAACCACAAGATGGCGCTGCATGCAAAAATATCATAAACTCATATTGTACTCTCGTCCTCACCTTTTCCACACAATCCTCACTTCTCTCACCCCCCTCTTCACAATTTTATCTCTTCCCACCTTTTTTCATCTCTCATTGCTTTTCTTTGTTATTCACTGAGTGTGTCACCTAGCTCTCACCATGCAGTCCCAAACGCTACCATATTGCCTACTAAGGGAACTGCTTCCACCTCTGGTCAATTTGCACACCTAGGGAAAGTAGTGCCATTTGGGATGCACTTTCACCTACAGTGAACTGTGTCCCAAATACTATCCTATTCCCTATATAGTGCACAATGACATGTATTGAGTGGCCAGGCCTCGTAGGGCACAGGGTGACATTTTGGACGTGGAAGCCTTGATTAGGTAGTTCTTAATGGGTGCAGTTGTGTATCTTCAGGCCCAGTCAGAGGGGGGTTTGGTATTCTGGACAGTGGTTCTCATGATTTGCACATTCAGCACCTGCCATATTAAGCTTCTCCGTGTCTCTTGCTTAACTTCCCGCCTTCTGCAAATATTCCCTAATATTTCTGCTACACTACACCCATCGCTTTGCTATCAATATCTTGCAAAAATTGCCAATGTCCTACACCAAAAAACAAATTGACCAAAATGTTGTGTCATTATTTGAATTCAGGATACAGAGTCATATATTTTGTCAGACAAAGAGTACTAAACAACAATGATCTTTTTGTCGCTCAGAGCTCTATTTTGCACTTGCATCATAGTCAGTTCTGTAGCACATCTGTGTCTTCTTTGTGATTACTTAGTATGCCATATTAACCAAAGTCCAAGCCTCAATGAACCTTGAACATTTTTTTTTCATGTTACATAAAAAAAATGTTGTGTTTGGCTGTTTCTTTATTGTTCTTGAGGAAATTACCAACATATGACAAACAATCCATACATTTTGCACTTGATTGTGAACCTATATTTTGGCTTTTTGCTAAGATTTTCTCAGAATGAATGCATGACATTGACTAAAATCAACAACATAACAATTGAAAAGTAACTACACAATAAATACACATGTATAACATTTTAATTACATGGTATTATGCTCATTTGCCATCAGCAATCACAGAATTTTGACAAAAATTGAATTTTGTTACATGAAACTACAAAATGCCACTTCTACATGGTTCAAATAGTACCAAGATTGATAAACAACATATACCTTCTATTTTCAAATAATATAATTTGATGGGTGATTATATTTGTCCTATTGTCCTACTGCATTGACATTTCCCAGTGAATGCCATAACACAATGTGTTTCCTGAGACGTTCATGTTTTCCTACTGACTGCTGTGTATTGACATAAGCATCAATGCTAACATTTTACTTTCAGATTGAATGCCATATATTGCCTTCACCAGAATGCACACTCTCAGTGTGACTGTTTAGCCTGGTTTAAAAAAACAACTTCTTTGACCTTGTAAAGTTTGCCACAAATAAGAGTCTTCTGTCTTATCCGCTGGTTGTGTCAATGGGAGTTTCTCGATCTTTGATTCTTGGTCTGACCCTGTTCTATTAAATGAAAGATGTTGCGATAGCTGATGGTAACTCATCCTTCATTTCATACTAGGCTGCATATAATGGGACCTCTCACAGAACGCTGGGCTGATTGCCTTAGCTTAATTTCACATATGATCTTATGCATATGCATTTTGTCTTATTTAAAATTTGATATACAGGTCATTATTGTAAAAATAATGTGCCAGACTAAATGAAGTTAAAATAAATGCAAAAAAATCCAACATGGCTCATTTGACTTCAATCTACTCCACAATAGCAAAAAGGTCTCACCCAGAATGGGTCAGAGTTAATATGGTGACATCTGCAAATACTTTGATATGTGTTTAGATTGCTTACTATCCTTCCATATCACCAACCTTCAGTATAATGTTTATAAAATGTAGTTTATTTTGTACCACGTCTTCCTTTACCCATGCTGTAGCGACCATCCTGCTACTCGTATATATGGTAGTCTACAGTTGTCACAAAAAAGTTCCTCAATAACATTAAACATTAGAAAATAACAATAAAATGGACAACACCGAAACCAATAAATTATGTACAAAAAATGAACAGATTGCGGCAGTGTAGAAGAGGGCCTCCTACGATGTGAAACATGATGGATTGTTTTAATTTTTAACTCGACATCCTCAGGGTCTCACTGAGAAGCTGGACCTTGCATGGTATCATTAAGACCTCTTCTACATAATGTCTGATGCATTATGATAGCCTATCCGCTACTGCTTTCTTATGGTTGTGTTTCATGTTCCTGATCATTAGTGTTATCATGAAGAGATCAACTGACGTGGGAAGTCTGGATTATGCTTTATGGAGTGAGATTTGTGGTCGGAAGTTTGCTGATTGGATTCCTGACTGTGCCAAATGTCTTTGTGTCCTTGAGCAAGGCACTTTACCCTAAGTTGCTGCTGTGAGATGTTCATGTACTAACTGTAAGTCGTTCTAGATAAGAGCATCTGCTAAATTACTAAAATGTAAATGTAATGTTAATAATGCCATTGTTACATTTTGCAACACATTCCGTTTGAATGTAGATTTAACTGTCTATCTCTTCCTTTAAGGCAAAAAAGTTTATCTAAATTTGTTTACGGTTTGGGCGTTGGACATTTATAGACAGGACAAAATAGGAGAAACAATGGAAAAGGATTGTTACTTTGATGTAAATATATCACAATTACAAACATTTTGTTACATTTGCAATCAAAATGATTCAACCACCATTGCATATTGGGCTTATTGTCAAAATGTACAGACTGTCAGCTGTTTGCAATGAACAAATCAAACAAAAGCATTTGAAATAACTCAACACAACGAAAGCTTCAAGTGGTTTTCCCAAATCTAACTGAAAAAAGGAGGAATTTAGGTTAAAATTTCAGGCTAATGGACACAAAACGTTGTCCCACTCAGGAATTGAACCAGCAATCGTCAACTTCAAGTCTGATTCCCTAACTATCAAGCCACTTGATTCCCCGCAGAGGAAAAACACAGCTGAGTTTACATTAGGTTGATTGCCCATTAGCAGTACATATGTGTCAGCTTAACTGTGATCTAGATTCTCGAGACTCTTCTTCCTCAAATGAAATGTTTGTTCAATCGGATTTATGTCAGGTGATTGACTTATGGAGTGCGCTGTGTTGCTACTACTACACAGTTCAGGACATGTATGATAGCATTCTAAGAAAGATTGGAGCTCTTCTGAATTCAAATGGTAGTCTTTATTAGCATCTTGATGAGACTATTTTGTCAAGTGTACACCTGTTTATTTTCAGTATGGATTAAATCATAATTAGTTGTATTTCAGATCTTAATTTTTAAAAACTTTTTCAAGTTTTTTTGCTATTCCCCAAAACTGAACAGAAATAAACAAATACATAATTTACACAAGACAGTACACAATACACATCACGATACATGCAGACTGGTTTTATTGATTCAGTCAGTGCTCTGATCAGATATTAGCTCCTTTAGTTTGTTTTCAAAGGACTGAATGAGTGTGTATGAGGCCAGGGCCTGTCAACTGGGAACCGAAAGGTCAGAGTGATGACAATGGGAAGGCTCTCTGCTGTCAAAACAAATGATAGTATTCACATAATATTTTTAGCAGAAAGCCTAATCTACCTCACCACTGTGGAGGACTTTCAAGTTGATTATTTTTAAAAGGGTAAACTTATCAGTGTGGGTGAAAGATGCAGTACAAGAAATACATTCTGGATTTAACCTTAGATGGGACGTGGGTGATGTGTATACAGAATGAGAGTGGGTAGTGTCGTGTATTTTATGCATTTACTCATTAAATTTATATACTCAGAGCCCGGAGAATCTGTAGAACGGAGTGTAGACTTCAATGTCTCAAAGCAGAGCTGTCTGCAGACATTCTCTTTTATACAGAGAATGATGTCACAACAGAAATGAAATACTGATTTCCTATTGGCACAAATAGATGGCATTAGTTTGACTCTCACCAATGGCTGCAACATAATTAGTACTGGTTAATTGGCAGCAGCTTGTCTAGGCATTGTATTTGTTAATCTTTCTCTGGGGCCCAAATGGCTTCAGTATCACTTCTTTCTGAGACAAAAGGCCTTACACAAATATCTGGCTGTTGTTCTCAATTTGGTCACACTGGCCTTAGGTTTTATATACATTGAATTTCAAAGACATCCTTTATTCTCAGTTAAATTAACACTGAGTGTAAAATAAATATCTGCAATACTAAAGGGAAAATACAGTAGATAACCCTCATACATATGGAAATGTTCAGTTGAGTTTCATTGGCAAATGCATTGGATTCCAGTCATGGATATTGTGTCTGGTGGGTGGCAAGTCTAAAGGGACATGTAGGAGGGGATAATTGGTCAAAGTTTAGAATATTACGTCTTGATATTGTATAATGTGTTAATGCTGTTCTTGAAAAACTGCAAAAGCCGAAAGGACAATATGTTCTAGGAATAATTCTGTATAAAAACACTATTGTACGACATTATGCTCACAGAGGCCAGGGAAAAACTATAGAGCTTCCAAAATACCTCTGAATAATTTTACTGTTATCGTTGTTTAATTTGAAATGCACATTTAGAAATAATATTAACTGGTCTTTTGGAATTGTTATTATGGTGTAGTTTTTGATTGCAATAGCTGAACAATAAATTAATGAAATACATTGTCTATAGAATACTTTTAGATTTATTTATAGATGACTTCAGTTCGTTCATTACATTAGTAATCTAGTGTAGCTAAGGCTTGGTTAAAAACCCTGTTAAGATGTAATTGTCAATTAAACAGAATGGGACCAGATGCATAGAGACGAAGCTCATCAAACAAATGAGTCTCACTGGGCATTAAAATTCACAACAAATAGATACCTGACTTACACTAGAATGCATGTGCCTCAAGGCAGATGATGATTTAATTCAATTTCAAACTTTATTTTTGCTATGGCTGAATAGATGTGGCTGTAAGATGTCAGTTGCTACATGTTAATAACTCAGTGCTTCTGTGTCTTGTTCTTTAATCGTGAATTATCTGACCGGCACACCCGGGCTAGGGGATACGCGGGTAATGAGAACACGGGGGAGAGAGGGTGAGATTATGATAGAAGGGGAGGGAGCACTCTACAAGGAGAGTGAGATGAGGTGAAGAGGAAGGAGTGTGAAGGACAAAGTGGAGAGTGGGTGTAAGAGTGGGGCCTCAGGTGAGGCTTGGAGGTAATGACAGAGATGGTAGTGTTGAGACTAGCTCCCTGGTGTGCTCCAGTCTTTTAATTCAACTGACTTGCTAAAATTAGCCCTTTTTCCAGAAATACTGCATTTGCACTCCTCTTTGCAAAATAAAATGTAATCCTGGGAAAATATGTTTACAAAACTGAAAGTCGGATATACAATCATGGCCACTTCACTATGTACACTTCTATGCTAGTACCGGGTTGGACCCACTTTTGCTTTCAGAACATTTTTGGACCATTCTTTGTGAACCCTAAATTGTGTGGGAAACATTCTAGTAGATCAACACAATTTTTTGCTCCCCCCATTTCCTCCCTTCCCAATTTCACTCTCTAATCCTACCTTGTTGGCAGGATGATTACGTTCAGCCACTATACTTTCACAATTTAATTTAGAGGCGCTCGATGTTGACACAAGGAGTCGCTGGAGAGCGGCGTGGCAGGATAGATAATCTGATTTATCTAACCCTACTCCTGGGCAGTGCTGTCTTGTGCAGGACAGAGAACCCGTAGTCAGGCTCAAACCACTGACTATCATGACGTACTACAGCAACTTCACACCACCACACGAACCCCCAGATCAGCGCTTTCTGAAATATGTTTGGCACAATCAACCATGCCACATTCAAAGTCACTTAAATCAGTGGATCTCAACTCCGGTCCTGGGGACCCACCGTCCTGCATGTTTTAGATGTCTCATAGCTTCACCACTGAGGCTACCAGGTATTTATGAGCATTGAAGTAGGTGTTGGAGCATCTAAAACATGCAGGACAGTGTGTCCCCAGGACCGGAGTTGAGAACCACTGACTTAAATCACCTGTCTTTCCCATTCTGATGCTTGGTTTGAACTCATCTTGACTATGTCTACTTTACTAAATGCTTTGACTTGCTGCCACGTGATTGGCTGATTTGATATTAGTTGAACAGGTGTACCTAATGAAGTGGCTGGTGAGTGTATATTTATAAGAATGGAACACAAACACACAAACACAAACACATGCACACACACACACACACACACAGAATAAATACTTTTTTCGTACTGTGAAATCCCAGGAAACATTCTAATTACATTGATGACTGATTAATTAACAATAAAAATTACAATTATTAATGAAAAAATTATGATGTGGATTTGTCATCTTTTGTAGAGAAGGGTGTCCTTGAAGTGACTTAATGGTTGTAGGCGATTGAATTCGATAATTCGAAAAAAGAAACTTGTGATTATTTTGCCCTCTAGTGGACAGATTACTTCATTGTAGGTCACTCAGTGACAGATTTTAGACGGCCTGATTTCGCTAAGTTCTTTTTATTAAGCCAATGCAAAAGCATTCACACAAAAATGCACATGGGCAAAAACCCGCACACACAGATATTTTTGTTTTTCTATCCCTGTGCTAAACCTAAACCTAACTAGTTAAGCAAATTAATTTGAAATATGGAAATGGTGACAAACGGACCGATTTCCGATAACACAAGCTCTTTATTTATGGACAAAATGATAATGCTAAACAAAATATCTGATTTAATGGGGGGGGGGGGGTTTACTAGGAGTGAGAGGAGTCACATTCGCAGGCAGCTTTTTCACAATAATTCACCCCAAAGTGTGTGTTTATGCATTTGTTTATGCAAATTCACCCCCAAGTGTTTGCGACTGTGGATGTCTGTGTTTTCCTGAGTTTCACCTTTTAGTCCTGTCCTTGCCAGTCCTATTCAGGATCTTTCCTGGTCCTCTAGTGTAATATTGATCATAGAAAACAATTACGTCCCTCAGTAGCTTGGCTGCTCTGGCCAACTGTCCTTGACACTTGAGTTTGACTAGATTTAATAGAATATTACAGAGAGATGATCCCAGAAACCCCGGCACCCCACAGGGAATATTGAGTTATATGGTTTGAGTGAGAAAATGTCACATGGTATTGATAGGCGTGTACGAGCACACGTCCTCATTAATGAAGCCTGTAATGCATAGCTTTACTGTACGTCACCAAGGTACTTTAAAACTATTTTTGATATGAAATAAACATTATGAAGAGTTATGTGTTATGAGTTATGAGTTATGGAGCGCAGATGGCTCAGTGGGTAGGGAGTCAGACTTGTAGTCAGAAGGTTGCCAGTTCAATTCCTGACTGAGCCAAATGTTGTTGTGTCCTTGGGCAAGACACTTTACCCTAATTGCTCCCAGGTCGTTGCTGTAAATAAGAAACTGTTCTTAGACAACTTACCTGGTTAAATAAAGGTTAAATAAATAAAATAAAATAAATGTGCATCAACACCTTTGGTGACAACACATATAATCAGCGATCTAACTGTAAGATGCTTGATTTATATCAAAGGTGAGCACATTTCAAAGTAGGGCTAGAGCTACATATAACATTTGTCTCTCGGTCTCTCTGGAATTGTGTGAGTTTTCTAATTCCCAAAACCTTGTTCCCAAAGGAAATGTCCCCCACATGTTTTTAGCAACCTCTCTCCCCAGGGAACCAAGTGTAACATCCTCATGCCTCATTAGGGATAGACGGTGACATCACTGATGGTCATTTCCCATTCCCAGAGGGTTCTTTGGTTCTGTGCTTCAACGGTTCCTTTGTGGAACACCTGAAAACACTGGAGATTTAAAATAGTCCTTTAGGGGATACTTTCCTCCACTCACAGCTGAGGTAGAGAGCGATTAAGAGACATCTGTTGTCAGATTCATGCCAGCTGTAAGACTGTATTTACTAACGTAGTTACGAATATGCATGTTGCATTATATGGTTGAAAAGTATAATAGTTGTAAAGGTATTATTAACACCAGGGTTTTATTAATGGTAAGAATCTTTACATTTTACACAGTGTTGGGTAAAGTAGCTTGTACAGTTACATCCCAGTTACTTGTTGAGTTCCCAAGTTTTGGTAAGTCCCTAATTAAGACAAAATGATCAGGTAAATGGAGTTCATATATCACTGGTGACCATGATTGATATTTTCTTTACTCTTTCTATTTGTTTTAGAGGTTACTTTTAAGATATGAACTCCCTTTACCAGATCATTTTGTCTTACTTAGGGAC
>JACXGM010001887.1:40278-50830 GCA_016801145.1 Umbra pygmaea | reverse complement strand
GTCTTGCTCAGAAACAGAGGAGTCTGTGTCATCCCTTGATACATCTATTACATTAAAATAACACAAGAACCATTAAGTGTATAATCACAATAAAAAATCCACAGCTATCAAAACATGAAAAGACATTAATCAAAAACCAACATTTAAAAAGTGGCATAATCTGACAAAGTAATCTAATACAGGCTGAAGATAACCTTAAAATTCTCAACTGGGCATCTGACTGAGTGCCTGTTAGATGCTATGATCTGTTGGTGGTAGACTGGGTCCTTGTGTGACCACACTGACTCTTGACTAGCCTCAGTTAGGGAGCTGCTCTGAGGTCCAGTGGTTATCTATTCGCACCTCATCTGCCTGTGTAAGCTAAAAAAGAAGTCTGATCTCTCCCTTTCTTCTCATGCTTAATTGACCCTATGCAAACATAAGACGTCGTGGACAAATCACAATATTCCAGCATCTATTCAAGGCTAGTACAGGTAATGGCTCAATGTTTTGAGAGTGCAGCCGCAGTACACTTATTGACACAACTTTACTTGGTTGCCAATCAAAATAACCAGATGTTTTGATGAGTAATTAGTTCGCTACTTAACGCAGCAGTAGCCATTTCCACACGTACTGTATGATGTTAGATAGCTAGATGGCAACACAGATGGCAACTAACTCACTAACTCGTTTCATGACTATAACAATTGTTCGTTTTGAGTTGAAGTATGCAAATTAAATCAGTTAATAGATTTCAAATTTCTAGCTAAACGTTAACGTGCTGAATACTGACAACTGTAGCCTAGTAGTAACCCACAAAGGTAAACAATCATACTATACTGTAGCTTACGACACGGCACTTTACACTTTGCGTGTATTAGCTACCAACACAGATGTAAACACACTTTTAGGCTAAATTTGGAACCGATCTCTCGCCTTATCTGATTACTGTAACTGTCTGAGTTGGTCTGTTAATAGAATTGAAGTTCTAACGTTAATTTACACCGCTAATTAACATTCGTAAAAAAAATCTGGAAACCTAAACCCGATGCAAACCTTAATACTTACTTCAAATTTTATTATTTTTTCAATCGCGAAAAGAGCTTGTGGAGCTGTGGAAATCTCTTCTGCTGTATGTTCATCTTATTCTTTTGTATCTTGCAAAAAATGTTGATAATCTCCCATCCTTGATTTGAATAATGTGCCGCAACGCAGCAAAATAAATGCTTATTTCAACAAGAGGTAAAATGAGATGTCAATCAGCATCAAACTGCCAGTAGCAAATTAAATTTTGGGGTGGCACCCGGGGTGGCCAATCAGATGTCAGGGGTGTCCAGTGCCCCCCCGGACACCCCTCTGGCTCCCCTACTGCAAACGTACATTGAAAACACAACCTACACATATTCTGTGTCTGAGTGAGACCAGGCAAATCAGTGAAACCAGGCAAATCAAGCTATTTAGGAACATACAGAAATGATAGAATTGTGTCATTGTTCCCATTTACTATAAAATTAACCATTTATAAATTACAGCATATTTTGAATAATGTCACAATTACATATGGATGTTGAGTAATATTGAACTTTCTTTTCCCCAGTGATAAGAAATATAGTTTGACCAACATGATTTTGGGCTATTATTCTTAACTCAGTGATCCAACCAGGCATAGCTAGGTAAAAAGAAAGCCCATTCCAAAAAATCCAAGGTCTCAAATATACACTTAACACTTAACGCAAAGTGTTGTCTGGCTCTGTAATGTGGCAAATTCTAACTGGAAATTGCCATAACCCTATTAAAGAAAGATAAATTCCACCGCCAATAAAAGTATGATCATTGATGTGGATGACTCACATCACAATACCAAACCCAAATGGGAAATGCAATTAACTGTTTAATCCGCCACCACTTAATAACTTCTGTTAAACTTGAGGGTGTCAAACGAATGACAAAATCACTCAGGAAATGCATGTCACCCTCTGTATATGGTTGATATTGCATGGAGCTCAGATTAGTGCTAGATTACCACAGATGAAATATATACTCGCTGTGCTGTGCAACTACAATATTGGCATGGGGAAATGCAATTATATAGCTTACGTGCTCTCAGACAGTGGCACGGACACTGATAGCTGAGCGTATGTCAATACTTCCAAACTGCAGCGACACACTTTTCACAACCTACTTACAATATGTAGCTCCTGGACAGCTTTCACCAAAACAACCCAATGATATACATCTGCGCCTTCCTCTCATTCACCGGACTGATATAGGGACTGAGCTGCCAGCTGAGAGTGCTTAGGTAATTAGGCCAACTCAGTCCCCAATCAGTACCAGATGAAAGAGAGAAAGGCACAACACACACACAATAGAACCCTCAATAATACATTCAATGAAAACCAAAAACCACAGTACATAAGTACTGGCATGTAAACACAAACATACTGTCAATAAATAGGAACTACATTGCATCAGCACTGGCCATATAATACAAATATAACATAAACGCATATAATGCACTATGAGTCTAGTCCTCAGTTCATATGCCTACTCCAGCCCACCCTGGTCTAGATGTGACGTAGTCTATAAAAGACTCATCAACAGATGTTGGTAACCACCCAAGTAATCCATACATACAAAGAAACCAAAACTAATACGTTCAGAAATTAAGTTGGAAAAAACATGATTACTGCAAAGAGGACAATATCATCGGGGCGCAGATGGCTCAGTGGGTAGGGAGTCAGACTTGTAGTCAGAAGGTTGCCAGTTCGATTCCCGACTGAGCCAAATGTTGTTGTGTCCTTGGGCAAGACACTTTACCCTAATTGCTCCCAGGTCGTTGCTGTAAATAAGAAATTGTTCTTAGTCAACTTACCTGGTTAAATAAAGATTAAATTAAAATATAGGCAGACAGAGGGAGCGATTGGGTAAGCAGAGCGTTTACACTTTTCCGATTACCTTAGCACTGACCCAGTGTGTGAAATGTAATGATGATTATAAAAAGCTGCCTAAATTAGTACTTGATGACCAGGTTTATTATTTGTGTTGACATTGAAGAAATGAGGGTACATTATGCAAATGAAAATATAAATAATTTATCCCGCGTGAAAACATGGTAGCACTTGTCATTCAATTAAACGTGATGATACATACACAGCTGTTTGCTCGTCAAAGGGCCTGGTGCCTGTATCTCTGTCAAAAGTCCCTTCACCCTCCTCACCAACCTTGAATCCCAGTCAGGTTTCACCTCTATGTGGGCTGGGACTGCACATTGGTGACCCTACTGGCTTTAGGTCCACTTGGCTACACTATGTTAATGGAAATATGGAGCTTAGAAGGGATATGTGCAAGGTTCATATTAAAAGATAAGACTCTCATTGAGATGTCATCAGTGCTTTTGTCCTATGAGGCACTCTGCAGCTTTGGACCACTAAGTCAGTGTCATCAAGTGTGATTACTGTCTGTGCTCTTTGGCAGACGCACAAAAACACACAACAGCTTCTTTTAGTTCTGACTGTGTTAGATATGATCACTCTAAAATGCTTCATTGGATCACCACCTTTTTTTAGTCTTTTTTATGGTCACTGTTGTGTGGCATCGTAACAGTAGATAGACATTTGTTTCTACTTGCAGGTACTTGGACAGAGAGGAATCCCATCACGCGTGTTGTTCTTCTGAACATGTCAACCAGGGTTCGAAATGAGGGGGTCTGGTGGGGATCCGGGACCCTCCATAAGTCATTAGGGACCCCCATAATAATATTGTTTTAGATTTTTGGGGGTCCCAGACAAATGTATTTTGACATTGAATAAAATCATTGATAATGATTGTGAAAGTTATAGGTCTTCAGTGACATTTTACCTTTTAATTAATATAGTCAAAGGTAATGATGAACATAACTTAGGTCAACAAAGGTTTACTTTATGAAGACTAAATAATTTGCTTGCTGTTGAAATGAACAATGGTTCATTTGTTTCATGTGTGCTGGAAACCTTTAATTCAAGCGCTATTATAGTAAACAATATTGTGCCATAATGAGATTGAATTAAGCAGGAGAACAAAAATATTCATTAAATTATTCAGTGAGTCGAAAGATCAGAATCTTTTAAAAGAAGTGAACTAAATGATTCAGTTCAGTTTAGTGATTCGGTATGCCCATCACCTCAGCAGACCTAGCAGCTAGACTAGTTATTCAAAGCTAGCTTTAACAACCTACAGTACTTTCCCAGTCAATGATGACGAGTCTTCAAGTCTGTGAGTTGATTAATGTTAATTATATTTGAGCATGATTGAGTGTGTACATGAGAGCTTGGTAAGCTAGCTAGGAAGCTAATATAATTTTTCTGAACCTAGATTCATGCATCATGGAGACAGGAAGACTAAAAAGAAAGATCAACTTAGGGTAAATAATTGTGCTAATGATAACATAGCTGTTGACATATTGGCTTAGTGAAAACTGATTATTAACAGATGTCTTCATGAACATTATTTAATATATTCAAAGGTTTTAGCATAATAATTAATTAGTAATTTAAACGATATTTTGCACCATAGAGTACAATTAATAGGGCCAGCTGACCCCAGCTCAGCCCAGTCCAGCCATGTACAGCCCAGCTAATATCAGTCAAGTACATGTCAGACCTTTTCAGTCCAGCCAAGTACAGGGTATTAATTCTGATTGAATACAGAATACTTGTCATCCAATTATGCTACTTTCTCTGCTTTTCAATGACATAATAAAATGAAATCATATGAAACATTAATCAAATAGTACAATAGCATATGTACTGTAGCATACAAACAAATAGATAAATAAATCATATTAAGTCATGATTAAAATACATTTATGTTCATTTTTTAATATTAATGCTGTAGACTAACTAAATAATCAAAGCAATAACATTCCACTGAAAAGGTCTGTGCATAGCCCTGTCCTAGACAAAGGTGTATTAAAAATGTCCCCAAAGATTTTGGTTTGAATGATTGATTACTTACGTACAGGTGTGCAAAAAGTTTAGGCCCCCATGATAATTTCCATGATTTTCATTTATAAATAATTGGGTGTTTGGATCAGCAGTTTCCTTTTGATCTAACAAATAACTGAAGGTAACAGTACGGTCATGTTTCAGTAGTGTAATGAGGTTCATTGAAATAACAAATGTGCAATATGCATCAAAATGAAATTAGACAGGTGCATACATTTGGACACCCTTGTCCTTTTGTTGATTTGAATACCTGTAACTAACTAGCACTGATTAAACTGAACACACAATTGGTTTGGTGAGCTCATTAATCCTTGAACTTCATAGACAGATGCATCCAATCATAAGAAAGGGAATTTAAGGTGGCCAATTGCAAGTTTTTGATCTCTTTGACTCTCCTCTGAAGAGTGGCAACATGAGGGCCTCAAAACAACTCTCAAATGACCTGAAAACAAAGATTGTTCAACATTATGGTTTAGGGGAAGGATACAAACAGCTATTATTGAGATTGATTCTGTCCACTGTGAGAAACATAGTGAGGAAATGGAAGACCACAGGCACAGTTCTTGTTTAGGCCAGAAGTAAGAATCCAAGTAAAATCATATGGATTTCATGCAATGTCAGCAGATACTTGAGAATAATGTATAGGAATCAGTCACAAGTTGAAGTTACGCCAGGGCTGGATATTTCAACAAGACAACGACCCAAAACACTGCTCAAAATCTACTTTGGCATTCCTCATGCAGAGGAACAAGTACAATGTTCTGGAATGGCCATCCCAGTCCCCAGACCTGAATATCGTTCAAAATCTGTGGGGTGATTTGAAGCGGACTGTCCATGCTTTGCAAGCAACCATCAAACCTAACTGAACTGGAAATGTATTGCAAGGGGGAAGTCATATTTCTGTTGGGGTGCCAAAATCTATGCACCCGTCTAATTTCGTTTTGATGCATTTTATACATTTTCTGTTCATCCAATAAACCTCATTTCACTACTGAAATATTACTGTGTCCTTCAGTTATTTGATAGATCAAAATAAAATTGCTGATCCAAACCCAATTATTTATAAATAAAAATCATGGAAATTGTCAGGGGGGCCTAAACCTTTGCATACAACTGTATCATTGTTATTAAATCCAATTGCCATTTCTTTAACAAACTCCATGTAATGTAACATAAGGGAGTAGAAATTACATTAGTATTTAAACATTAGTATAAAATTGTTGCCTAAAGTATATAGTGTAGCATGTTACTGTAGTCTTCAGAATTTTTTATTATAATTTTAGGGGACCCCCAAGAGTCCCAAGTAATTTTGAACCCTGATGTCAACGGTTTAAATAACTAATTCCATTGACCACTTGTAAAGCATGCTGTGCTGTTCTCTACTGTGCTGTGCTGTGCTGGTACGGACTGACCGTGGCTGACCTTGGATACATTTCCGCTACTGGAAGATTGGAGAGTCGTTTGCCCATGTTTTGTGAATGACTGAGGGAGAGAATTTGCATAACTATACAATGCCAGATAGAGGGAAACTTATTGTAATGCTCAACCAATCCCAAAAAAATAAAACGATAATTAGAACAACAGTTCCCGGCAACTTGAACGTCTGATTCACACAGCTGTTCGGTAACAAAGTAGTTTAATTGCAGCACTGTGTAGAATTTTGCAGGTGAAAATGGTAGGCTTCTCTTCTGGAGATCCACTTGTATAAAACTGTTTCTTGATATTATAATTTTTTTTAAGTGTTTCGTTTGAGATTTTCCCTACACTACACACAAGCACTGCCTAAAATGACAAATTATTTTGAAGAGAATTGCTGCATTGCAATTTCTGTTCAAATGGCAAAATAGGAAATAAAATAATCTTTGGACTCATTGCTGTTTTTATGTAATGTTTGTGCACATAAGGGAAAATATATTTAGAATCTTTAAGGAAATGCAAATTTATATTGACTATTAAATTTCTCTGTTTTTAAACCCACCCACTGACTTACTTTGTCCCGGCGATTACAAGGTGTTTTTCTCTGGTATATTCTGACACAGCTTGGATTGAAGTGGACTGGGGTTTAGATGTAAACACAATATATGTGGTATGGTATGGCAAGGCCCTGCAATGGAAAAGCCTCATAAATATATTCTAACATCTCATCCTTTGAATGATGGATGTCAGATTTGCAGTAGTTTTGTAGCTCAAAAGGTGTCAGCCACATAAAGTTGCAGGAAGTAAATCCAAAATAATCCTCTTGCTTATTAGCCTGTTGTGTTTTTGGAAAATAATGTACGCTCAGTTAATAAAGGCATGCAGGCATTTGACAGAGCCTTTGGTTTGACTTTGATACATTTACCGAGTTAGCGAACAGTTCTGTCTGTGGATTAAATATCACCCTTATATGTGGTCTTCAGGGCACTGTTCTTGCTAAAACAAAATGTTGCTTCCAAAACTGACAGTGTATATTTCAATTTCCAAATCACGTTGGGGTTTGTAACGTCAAATTCTCACACTAAAGTCATAAGCCTGGGAGAGGATGAAGGCTCTTCTCTCTCCCCTGCAGAGGAGGAAGAGGAGGATTAAATGGCTGTGACACTTTGTCACTGCAGTGCAGTGGAGTACCATCCACAGCTAGGACACCTCCTCCTAGCAGCCAAACCCACATCACCTGGCCTGTACTAGGGGTGTCCCGATCGGTGTTTTGATATTTTAGAACCAGAAGGTGTCGGTAGTATTGGTTCTTGTGACATCCTCAGCCTGTACAGTATAATCTTTAGTTGGCTTCCCAAAACAACAGTTCGGCAGAAATTAAGTTTGTAGTGAACCATGGCAAGCATGCAAATAAAGTCTAATCTCAAAGTCATGAATTTCAGCATTATTCCATTGCATACGTTTTGCTTGTCTGACGATCTAGAAATGTCCCATTTTTGTTAGTACAGCTAGTAAGTAAGTTAAATGTATTTTTATACCACATTTAAACACAGCTTGCACTGACCAAAGTGCTGTACATAGAGCATTAGCCACAAAATAATAAAATTGAATAAAAAAATAAAATACAATTGATACACACAGCTGATCTGGAATATAAGGCTACTTCATTGTGCCATGTTTTGCACTGCATTTGAATTCAATTATGTTGGTAATGTCTTTAGCAATAATGTTTACAGAAGTCAAATTGTTTATGTTTGAGATCAATGTGATATCCACAGTGATCATCACAGTGGACCTGCTCATACAGTAGCATCGTCGGGAGAGTCTAAAACTAACAGATAATCTGCAAAGTTTACAGGAAGAGGGTAGGTTTGAGCTAGTGGGAGTGCACTAGGATTATATGGCTCTCTCCCCACTGATGCGCTAGATAGAAATTTGTGAACCTTTTTCTGCCAATAAAGGTTATTTTACCACAGACACAACTGGGGAAGCACAATAACTTTTATATTATCAATGTCAGTTTCATGGTTTAAATATGATCTCAGCCAAAGACAAGGAAAAGTAACTCACAGGCTTCCTAAATGGCAGTGCTGTTGAGAGGGCACTTTTAAATTTACTTTTTCTAAACTCACCCTGCAATAGTTTCCTAACACAAAATACTCTATTTTATTTCACATTTATGTATTCTCATCTGACATCCTCGCCTGATTAAGAACTGATGGTTTCAAGCCCCAAAGTACTTCCTACTAGTTATTAAAGGAGTGGTTCATCAAAATATATTTTAAGCCTGGCACTCACACTCACTATGCCATGTGTCATCACCACATAGATTTCTGTGTTGTTGCATGAGTATTATGATTTCAGTAATTTTTTATCAAAATGCTACATTTCTTTTTTCAAAATGTATATTTTGGAATTAAACAGAAAATAATACAGTCAAGGATAAGCAGTACATGAAAAAGAACAAACACAAACAGATAAAGGATAAAATTAAACTAACATAGATAAAGAGCATTTATGATATTGACAGCTTTAACTTAAGTCTATGCTCAGGAGAGAAATAGGTCCTGTGGGGATATTTAATCAGTTGGGCAAGGTTCTTAAAGGAATGCTCCAGAGTAAATTGCATTTTTAATATAGTATTTAAAAACATTACCCTAGATGATTTATGTCATAGAATGCAGTTTCTGACAATGCATTTAAGAATTTTATGCTTTTTTTTTTAAGCAAACTTAGTGCCCGCCCCCTAGCGCTTGGCTTCCAGAGCCAAAAGCCTTCAACCTATTAGTCATTACAGATTACACTTAAGTTTTCTCCAAGTCAATCAAGAGTTATATCACCTACAGCCGTATGTAAAACTTTAGGCATCTCTGACAATTTTCATGATTTTAATTTATAAATAATTGGGTTTGGATCAGCAAATATCATTTTGATCTATCAAATAACTGAAGGACACAGTAATATTTCGGTAGTGAAATGAGGTTAATTGGATTAAGAGAAAATGTGCAATATGCATAAAAACAAAATTAGACAGGTGCATAAATTTGGGCACCCTTGTAATTTTGTTGATTTGAATACCTGTAACTACCTAGCACTGATTATTTGGAACACACAATTGGTTTGGTGAGCTCATTAAGCCTTGAACTTCATAGACCGGTGGATCCGATCATGAGAAAAGGCCTTTTGAGCCTTTTTAGTGGTATAAAATAGTAATTTCTATTTACTTCATCCATGCCCTCACAACTAGCGTTATAAGGTAATAATCAGTTTGCATTCAAACTGGGCACATTCGGTTAGCATGAAAACATATCCCAGAGAACGGTCGACTCGGAACCCATGCGTTAGTAATCCCTAGGTTTATTTTGTGCCGGAAATGTCCTTTAATAAAATCAAATCATATTAAATATTTTGACCAAATAGTACAATAGCCTATGTAGCATAACAAACAAATAGATGAACAGAGCATATTACAAGTCATCATTAAGATACTTTCATGCTCATATCTTATTCATGTTGTAGGCTAACTAAATAATTAAACCAAGAACATGCTACTGAATCGGTCTATGCATGGCCATGTCCTAGCCAAAGGTGTATTAAATGTTTCCCCAAAGATTTTGGTTCAGATTATGGATTGACTACTTTGAAATGAAGTAAATCTTCTACCAAATATTTACAGTCTTTTCAAATATCATTATTATTCAACCCAGTGGCCATTTGTTTTACAAGCTCCATGTAAATGTAACATAAGGGAGAAGAAATTACATTTGCATTTGAACAAACCCCTTGAAAGTGCATGGTGCTGCCGTAATGACTACCCTTCAAAGTGTATGGTGCTGCCATAAGGACTACCCTTAAGTGCATCGTGCTGCCATAATGACTACCCTTGAAGGTGCGTGCGCTGGCATAATGACTACCCTTGAAGGTGCGTTGTGCTGCCATAATGACTACCCTTGAAGGTGCATGGTGCTGCCATAATGACTACCCTTTAAAGTGCATGGTGCTGCCATAATGACTATTCTTGAAGGTGCATGATGGTGCCATAATGACTACCCTTGAAGGTGCGTGGTGCTGGCATAATGACTACCCTTGAAGGTGCGTGGTGCTGCCATAATGACTACCCTTGAAGGTGCATGGTGCTGCCATAATGACTACCCTTGAAGGTGCATGGTGCTGCC